>NBIL01150938.1:0-12950 GCA_002752925.1 Viola pubescens var. scabriuscula | reverse complement strand
TTCGGTTCAGTTTCCGGTCCGGTCCGGTTTCTTACACCCCTACTCATTTCTCATGGGCATGGCATCACTCATCCGAGTAGGAGTCGGAATCCGACTCAAATGTCACACATGGCTCCACTCTCTCCCACCAATGCATTGTCATCATTTAAAATTGTCCTAAGGCAATCCAAGCATCACCTTCTTATTTGAGAAGTCCAGCCCCGACGTACTCCCGAGTAACTCTTTCACTTTTCTGACGGTCATTTTATCGTGGACTTCCACAGCACAATGACTCTTTTCGAGAAAATATTAATATTGTATTAATATTCTAAATCGAGAATCGTGGCTGGTATGCTTTTGTTTTGGCTTTGAAGATTTCTGAATTCTCATAGGCTTGATTTCTCAGCTCTTCTAGCTCTTTGATGTCCAACTTCCTTCGCTCTCCAGCTGATTCTATGTCTGTGTTGATGCATTTCATGGCCCAATATGCCTTGTGTTCCAGTTCAACCGGCAGATGACATGCCTTACCATACACCATTCTGAAAGTAGTGATCCCAATTGGTGTCTTGTAAGCGGTCCTGTAGGCCTAGAGTGCTTCATCTAACCATTGGCTCCAGTCTTTCCTTGAAGGGTTGACTGTCTTGGTCAAGATGGATTTGATCTGTCTATTTGAAACTTTTGCTTGGCCATTTGTCTGTGCGTGGTAGGCAGTGGACACTCAATGCGTGATCCCATATCTCTTAAATAGTGCTCCAACTATCCTATTACAAAAGTGAGTTCCTCGATCACTAATGATCCCACGAGGAACTCCAAACCTGCTCAAGATGTTAGGTTTGAAAAATGATATGACAGTTTTAACGTCATTTGCTCGAGTGGCCTTGGCTTCCACCCACTTGGAGGCATAATCAACAGCCAATAGAATGTAAGAATTACCTCTAGAATTAGGAAAGGGTCCCATAAAGTCAACGCGCCAAAGATCAAATATTTCACATGACATTATAGGATTCATGGGCATTTGATTTCTAGCACTTATATTACCTGTTTTCTGACATTCTCCACACTCTTGGTAGAATCTTTTGCTATCTCTAAATAAGATGGGCCAATAAAAACCTGCTTCTAAAACTTTATAGGTAGTTTTCTTCCCACTAAAATGTCCACCGATAGGAGAATTGTGACAGTGATACAAGATAGAAGGAACTTCGTTTAGTTGTACACATCTCCTTAGTAATTGATTTGGTCCTATTCTCCACATATAAGGCTCATCCCACACATAATTCTTTGAGTCTCATCTTATTTTGTCTTTCTGAGAAGAGGTCAACTCACCATAGTACTTACCTCTGGCCAAGTAGTTTGCGATATGGTGGTACCATGGAAGCACCCTTTGTTCAAGGTATAGATGTTCATCAGGAAACTCATCAACTACTGGTTCTGTTTCTTTGCTTATCAACTTGCTTAGATTGTCTGCTACCAGGTTCTCCTATCCTTTCTTGTTCTTGATTTCGAGGTCGAATTCTTGGAGCAAAAGTATCCATCGAATCAGCCTTGGTTTTGCTTCCTTCTTGGTCAAGAGATACCTTAAAGCTGTATGGTCAGAGAAAATGATAACTTTAGTTCCTAACAAATAAGAACTAAACCTATCAAGGGCAAAAGTTATAGCAAATAGCTCCTTCTCTGTAGTAGTGTAGTTTTTCTAAGCTTCATCCAACATTTTGGATGCGTAATAGATCACATGTGATTCCTTTCCCTTCCTTTGGCCAAGTACTGCTCCCACTACCGAATTACTCGCATCGCACATAATCTCAAAGGGTAGACTCCAATCAGGTGGTTGGATAACCGGGGCTATCGTGAGCTTATCTTTCAACTTGTCAAAAGCTTCTTTGCAAGCTTCATTAAAATCAAACTCAGCATCCTTCTGGAGTAGTTTACATATAGGTTTTGCCACCTTGGAGAAATCCTTGATGTAGCGCCTATAAAACCCTATGTGTCCAAGAAAAGAACGCACCTCTCTAACAGAAGAGAGGTAAGGCAGATTTTTGATAATATCTATCTTTGTTTGGTCTACGTTAATACCTTCCTTGGAGATCACATGGCCAAGAACTATACCGTGATCAACCATGAAATGACTCTTTGCAAAGTTTAAAACTAAATTAGTTTCAATACATCATTTTAAAATTGCTTCAAGGTTTTTAAGACAGTGATCAAAGGAATCTCCATGTACAGTGAAATCATCCATAAAAGCTTCCATACTCTTTTCTATGAAATCTGAGAATACACTAATCATGCATCTCTGAAAAGTGGCAGGAGCATTTTGCATAAGTCAAAGGGCATTCTTTTGTATGCAAATGTGCCAAAGGGACAGGTGAAGGTTGTTTTCTCTTGGTCTTCAGGGGCAACAGGAATTTGGTGAAATCCTGAGTAACCATCGAGAAAATAATAATGGGATTTACCTGCTATCATTTCAAGCATTTGGTCAATTAAGGGTAAAGGAAAATGATCTTTCCTGGTCACATTGTTGAGGCGTCTGTAGTCGATGCAGACCATCCATCCGTTCTGAATTCTTATTGGTACTTTATCACCATCCTCATTCTCTATCATAGTGATACCCGTCTTCTTAGGGACTACCTACATAGGGGAAACCCAGTCACTGTCAGATATTGGATAACACCTGCATCCAGCAGTTTGAGGACTTCTTTCTTGACTACTTCCTTCATAGGAGGATTGAGCCTCCTTTGTGGTTGTCTGATTGTCTTCTTGTATGGATCTTGTGTGTGTAGAAAGTTGGTGGTATTCCCTTGATGTCTGCAATCGTCCAACCGATTGCTTCTTTGTGTTGCTTGAGCATATCCACCAATAGTTCTTCTTCTTCCTTGGTCAACTTACTGGATATTATAACTAGCAGTGTGGCTTCTTGGCCAAGAAAGGCCTGCTTGAGATGATCAGGCAGCTTCTTGAGCTCAATTTCTGGTGCCTTCACAATAGAAGGTAGGAGTTTATTATAAACTTATGGAACCTCAGAATTAATCTCTTCTTCAAATAAAGGTCCTAAAACATTAAGCTCTTCCATAGTGTCTAATAAATCATTGCTAATAAGTAGCACTTCCTTCATCTATTCAAGTTTTTCTCCTTCCATTCCCCTAGTAAGAACATAATTAAGAGTGTCAGTCTCATTAACTTCATAAACTTCCTCAGTAGGTGGTTCATAAGCATCCATAAAATTCAAGCTGTGCATCTCGCTTGGGTGCTTCATAGCATTGTACATGTCAAATTAAATAGTTTGACCACAATATTAATGCGAAAGACAACCATGATAAACACCAATTAAAGCTCTTGCAGTTCTTAAGAAGGGTCTGCCTAAGAGGACATCTATAGAGTTTGTAGAAAGATCCATATTCATGTCGACAATGTAAAAGTCGACAGGATAAATGAAGTCATCAACTTGGACGAGAACGTCCTAGACTACTCTTGTCTCCTTCATGGTTCCAATGTTCAGCCTCTCATATTCCCCAAGTGATAGGACATTAATTCCAGCTCCTAAGTCACACAAGGCCTTCTCAATCGTCTTGCCTTGATCCGTGGATTTCTCTGGAAGTTTAGACTGAAATGCTAAAAAAACATTCCTCGTCAAGCTAATTTGTTCGATACCTGTAAGTTTCTTTTTGTTAGAGCACAAACTTTTATGGAATTTAGCATAAATAGGAATTTTAGCAATCAATTCAAGCATTGGAATATTAATTGCCACTTTATTAAATATGTCCATAAATTCCTTCTCTTATTTTTCTCTTTTTGTTCTTGCGAAAGCTGGTGGAAAAGGTGGAGGTTCTTCGTCCTCATTTTCATTTTACTTTGCGGTTACTTCCAATTTCTAGGCCTTCATCTCAGCTCTCTTGGCCACTTCTTTCTGCTTAATGTCTTTCTTGGTCCAGAAAGGTTCGTCTTCTATTTCAATAATCCTTTCTGCCTCTTCTAACTCTTCTGCCTCTTCTTCCTTAATTTGTTCTGGTGATTTGTACTTGCATTTTCTCTCAAATTCCATCACTTCATGCCAGTTCTTGTACCTTGGCTTCTCCATCTCTTTTTCATACGCCACTGTTTCTGCTCTTTCGGGTAGTTCTACACCACTTCTCAAACTAACCGCACTCACATTATGCTTGGGATTGTCTACTGTATTGTAGGGCAATTTCTCTTGATTTTGCTTATCCTCCATTAGTAACTTTAGCTACCTTTCTATGTCTGTCAACATAGCATTTGTTTGGGCAAAGTTTCTATCTATTTCGTCATCACGTGTAGGTCCAACAATTTGCAATTGCTGTGGAGGTTTAGGTAATTGGAGAGGTTGGTTAGTTTGGTGCTGGGGTGTGCGATTGTTTTGATTTTGAGTCCAACTAGAGTTGGGGCGATTCCTCCATCTAGGGTTATTCATTTTTGGGTAAGGATTGTTGCTGGAAGGATATATATTCTATTGGTTTCTATTGTAACCATAGGCGGCATTCAGCTGAGTAGTGTCTCCTTCTTTTGTCGTAGGTTGCAAAATGGAACAATGATTTATGTGATGGTTAGTCTGGTAGCATACCCCGTATACATTTATCGTAGCGCTTTGGTTGCTGTCTTGGCCAAGAGCGCATGCAGAAATATTTTGAATAAAATTAGCTATACTAGCAATCTATTATTCTAAAGCAATTGAATTTAGTGAAGAAGTAGTAGGGTTTGAACGCTCTGAGGAGCCATTGTTAGTGCAGTTTTCAGCCATAGTTTGAAGTAATTGTTTGGCTCGCGTGGGAGTGGCATCTTGCAAAGCTCCTCCCGCTGCTGCATCAACTTTTTCTTGTCATTTAGACGCATTCCATCATAAAAATACTGAACTAGAGCTTGATTAGATACTCTATGGGTAGGATAAATATCCTGAAGGTCTTTGAATCTCTGATAGTATACTCCAAAACTCTCGGTTCCTCTTTGTTGGATGGACACGAGATCTTTCCTAGCTGTGCCAGCCTTTGTTCCATTCCAGTACTTGTTCAAGAAAGCTCTTGAAAATTATCCCCAAGTGCTGATGGAATTGTGAGGCGAACTGTAGAACCAGTTCCTCGCTGAATCTTCCAACGACCATTGAAAAGCTTTCAGTTTCGCCCTCTCAAGAGGAACGTCTCTAGGTTATGGGCCTCACATTCCATATGAAAAGTCTTTAAATGAATGTAGGGATTTTCATTGGAATGACCATGGAACTTTTTGATATTATATATAATGTTAGGTTTGATAGCCCAGTCACGATCTGCTGGTGGTAGATCTAGGCAGGAATGAGTAGTCAGCTCTGTTCCTTGGTTCAGCTCCCTAAGAGTTAGTTTCCGTGGTTTATGCTCCATATCTATGATTGGGTCTGGCTCTCTGCTCATACAATAAGAAAACACAGAGATTAGTATCCGTTAACTCCCCGGCAACGACGCCAAAATTTGATGGGTGTCGAGTCCGTAAAAAATAAAAATAAGTTACAACTCACTACTAAGAACAAATTAATTGTAGATAGTAAGTAAGAGGTTCAATCCACAGGGAGTAAAGGTGCTAAAATTCTTGTGTGTTTGTGAAGAATAATTGAAACACTTAGGTGAAAATGGGGTTTTGTTTTGGAACTAAACTAGAGAATAATTAAAACAGAAAACTGTCTTGGCCAAGAATGATGTTCTTGGTCTTCACGCTGGTTAAGAGATAGAAATCAAATAAGAGAAGAGATTTCTAATAGAGACTGACAGCTATGAGACGTGAGTTGCAATCACTGACACAGAAGTATTCATCTCCAATCTACAGAGTTGCTATAGGGTCAAGGTACGCTTATGAGCCCTGCTTCCCTCTTGTATCAACACCACCTCAGGTACGCTTAGAGGAGATGCCTAACCAACCAGCACCTTGCTGGCTAAAGGATTTACTGAGTTGGCTGATGATCGATTAGGGGAAGACAACTCCTGACTAGTATCCTTTATTTGGGACTGGATCTGATTAACCTTTCCCCCTACCATTTCGTGGATGTTCTGCTAGCGTGTAGGTGTCTACTTCGATCCTCCTATTCAATAATCCATGACCAAGAAGAATGAATGTTGTATTATCTATTTAATCCTAGATTGGCCATATCTAACATCAAATAGAAACACGTTAGAATAATTGCGAGATTGATTAAATACAGAATTAAAGATTAATAAAATCGATTAGGTCTTATGCAAACTCAAACTCATGCTTAGCGCCTCTACTAAGAACGAGGTATTTAGCTACTAATGCTCATAATTAAAAGCAACAATGAACTATGAATTGAATTAACAAAAATCCTCTATTTTCGAAGGAGCAAAGTGTGTAGAAATTGAAATAGAAAAACCAGAGAAAAAGATCCAAAATTCGAGCGACGACTGACTCCTCTCTCTCCCTTTCCTCAAAACCTTAGAAAGAGTATAAATAGTTCTCTCTTCCTAGAAAATAGCTAAAGCTAAGAGAATAAAGGAAAGTATTATCCTCCCAAAAACTCTGAATCGTATTTGAATGTATCTGACATCCTTTCCTCCTTTCAAAATAATTCTAATAGATAAAACAAATTAGAGGGACGCATCTTCAATAAGTCTGTGAATAACTCTTCATCATCAGGGTAGGAAAGAATCATCTGCCAGCGCCGTTAATCCGTTGTCTACTCCATAGATTTCTTCAAGGTGAGGGCTTGGCCAAGCGAGTCCGTCTTGGTGACGAATGTGTTTTATTCATAATGGTCATAAATCATGCTCAATTCTCCTCTTCTTGCTTCCATCGACTCCAAAGCTGCTTATTGCGATAATCAAAGGATTCCTATTGAAATCAATAGAATAACATTCGAGAATGCAAGAAAACTAATGGTAAAACCACTGCAATAATAGCTCAATCAAAGTCCTATATATACCTCACATTTTTTGGGCATAACGAGGTGAACACGATCATAAAGACATAACTACCACATTCTCTCTGAATTTACTACCTCTCAATCATCAATCTTAATCACACAATCATCACTTCATTAATCACATTTCTTTTAGAGTCATTAATCACTTCACCTACCCTTCTAACTTGAGCTTTAGAGTGTTTATCACAAGGGAAAACCCTTGTGACCTTGTAGGCTAATCCAAGATCAAGAAGGATAGCTCCGTAACAAGATTCAAGAGAAGATCAAGTCATAAATCACGTCTTACACCCGCTAAACACATACCCTTACGTAAAACATTATCACTTGGTGTTTTCATTGAAAGTATTTGGTGATTTTTATTGAGACCCCTCTATATGCTCGAGACTCTCTAAAACTTACACAAAAGTTACCCTCTTTTAGCCTAAACACCTTCACTAAAATCTTGTTAGCTATGGCTAATCATAACGTCAATCCTCCTATTTATGACATGCCTTTAGATTTCATAACACCCCAAGGGTCATTTTCAGGTCCCCCTCTAAGTCCTAACTTCATCAATCCCTTGACTCTAATTTTTTTTTGCTTTAGAGAGGGGAGAATAGGGTTTTCTTACCCTAGACCCCATTCTCGCTTCTCTCAATACTCGCTTAGATGGCATGACACAACTCCTAAACACGGTCGCTCCGAGTCAAGAAAGATTAACACTTATCACCTCCTCTATGTAAAATCAAAAGCACGCAAGCCTAATGACCGTGTCAAGTGGCCAACCTCAGCCAGGATTTGTACCTCCTCACACCAAGACATGGGCGACTGACTCGGCCTTAGAGCTTTTTTAATTTCTTCGGCTGTCAAATATAAATTTATTACAATCTACTGCTAAAAATAAGTGAATGTAGCTAGCAGTAAAAGGATCGATCCTCAAGGAGCAATGGTCTAATCTAAGTGTATGCTTGTGCAAAATGGGGTGTATCATACGAGTGACAAGTGAGGACGGGTGTAAAAATAAAAGAATGAGAAAATAATACAGCAATTAAACGGCCTTGATCAAGAACGAATGTGATATGATCAAGCCTAGGGTATAATAGGTGAATAATATTTGGAGCTAATGGGGGATCTAGCCAAGGGAGTTATCTAGAGAAACCCAAGCACAAGGACAAGAAAATGGAGAAAGAACATAAAAAGAACGATGGAGAGGATTCATTATACCCGGGAATAAGAAGATGGGTGGAGGAAACGGAGATGAGCAGACGAAGAAGCGATGAACATACACTTGACTTGGCGACCACGAAGTTGGATTGGTAAGTAAGAACACATATATTATATTCCAACGATTTTCCAAAAAAGATTACAAATCAAGGTTTCCCGGAGGGAGATCGGGAGGAGTAATCTCAAACTCAAACGATCTCTCTCAAGGAATCAAGTGGAGATCCCATGGCTTAGTTGATAAGAGAAGGAGTAATCTCACTTTACAAATATCAATCAAAGTCTAAGCTAAGGGAAAAGAAAGGAAACCAAAAGCTATTTATAGTTTGTACAAAAATTGGGCCAAAATTGGGCCGAAAGCCTCCGAAAATGAATTATGGAAATTTTGGGCCATAGCGTTAGCTACTACCTCCAAAACTCCAAAATTCTCCGAAAATTAATTTTTCAGGCGACTTTGGTCCAAAAGAAATTCCTTAACGCCATGGCGTTAGCTACTGCCTCAAAATGCTGAAAATTCTTGTTTCTCCCTCGATGGCTCTCATATGCGAACTATGGCTTATGCTGGACTCAGCATGGTGTGCCATGACTAAAACAACCCGATCCTTAGCCTTGGAAGGCTCTTCTCTCATCTTGGCTTCGAACCACAAGGCCAACTTCTTCGCCATGCTACGTGTGATTGGTCCTTGAGGTAAGGTGTCTTGAGTGCCGAGGACGGTCGGGGCCATGATCACATCAGAATGTGTCCTTGATCAAGACTACAGATTATGGGAAGTGAAACAGATGCGAGAGGTATTCCTAGTAGAGGCTGGGCAGCAATGAGACATAGTTTACAATCATCGACGTAGAGGTATTCCTTTCCAATCTACAGAGTTGCTATAGAATAAAGAGACCTTCTAATTCCTACCTTTCCTCCTTTATCAACATCACCCCAGGGGCAATGCATGTAGGATTAAGGGTTACCAGTGATGCCTTACCAATCCAGCACCTTGCTGGTTAATGGGCTTATCGAACTGACATATTGTCAGCCTCGCGGCGTTACGAGCTTGTAGTCTGCTGCGAGTGGTTTGAGTGTGGGGCGATGGCAGATGAGGCTTCTGGGTTTCTCAAATGTCTAGAAATGGTATGGTGCGGCGTTGGATTTGTGTTTGGTGGAGTGGGTGTGGTATTGTTCAGTGAATTTCGACGAGAGGTGGTGATGAGTGGTATCAGCTTTGGAAATTCTTTTAGAAGTTCTTGGTGGTTTTAGAGGGAAAGCTGTCTCTCATATGGGGTCTTCTAGTTTGGCATCACTGTAGCTGCTGGAATTTATAAAAATAGTGGCTGCCTGAGAACGGAGTGGGTAGTTACTTTTGCAGAGAGTAGAGTATCGAAGCAAGGGGGTTGTTTCTTCATTTTTCTTCCTTTTATACCTTCAGCGGACCACATGGAAAAATGGAATTCTTTTAGCAAAGCTTGGTTGGTCCCACGAATCCTTTTTCCTGGGTCAAGGCTCATCTCCTTGGCTTCTTTTGGTATCTTGCGAAGAAAACATAAAGCTTGATTGGAATTGATTTTTTTCTTTGCCAGAATACTTACAATATCAAACTTTTTTGTAGTTCTTTTTGAAATGAATGTTTCCTCTTGGTGGAGCCTTTGCTTCCTCCTGTATGTCTCAAGAATGAGATCGCAATTTGCTGCAATTGACACATAATTTCCCTTATTAGGAAATTTGCACATATTTATAAATTTCAAGCTGTGTAGATTACTTGAATTCTTTCCTATAGTATACATGTCAAACTTAATAGTTTCTTCATAATATTCAAGAGTTAGACAACCGTTGAAAATATCAATTAAAGCTCGTGCAGCCCTCAAGAATGGTCTTCCTAAAATCACATCAGAGTTATCTGTAGAGAAATCCGAATCCATGTCAACGATATAAAAATCGACAGGGTAAATGAAATTATTGACTTGGACGAGAACGTCCTCAACTACTCCCTTTGGGTAGATTAGAGATTTGTCAGCCAGCTGGATGAGAACTCTGGTTTCCTTCATGTTTCCAATGTTTAATCTTTCATATTCGGTAAGTGATATTACGTTGATTCCTGCTCCTAGATCACATAAAGCTTTCTCGACCTTTTTGTCTCCAATCTTGCAGGGTATGTCGAATGTTCCTTGATCTGTGCATTTCTCTGGAAGTTTGGATTGGATCACTGAGGAAACATTCTTGGTCAAGTTGTCCTGTTCAAGACCTGCAAGTTTCTTTTTGTTATAGTATAAGCTTTTAAGAATTTTAGCGTAATTAGGAACCTTGGCAATTAATTCAAGCATGGGAATATTAATTGAAACTTTTTTGAAAATATCCATGAATTCTTTTTCTTCTTTTTCCTTCTTTGTCTTTATTGAAGTGGGTGGAAAAGGTGGTGGTGCATCCTTGTTTTCTGGTTCTTTGACTTCTTCTTTCTTGCTATTTTTCTTATTTGTCTTGGGCAAGACATCTTCTTCTTCTTCCTCCTCCAAAGCTTCCGTCATCTGCCCTGGCAACACATGGTGGTTCTCAAGCTCCGCTTTAACCTGGCTGTCTTTGTTCCTTGGTCTCTTCTTCTTCTGCTCAAATTCCAATGTTTCTGCTCTCTCGGGTAGGTGTATACCACTCCTCAAACTGATTACACTGACGTTGTGTTTGGGACTGTCATTTGTGCTAGAGGGTAGCTTTCCTTGCTTCTGTTTATCCTCAAGTATTAGCTTTAGTTGCTTCTGGATCTCTGGTAGGAGAGCGCTGTGTTGCGTAAAAGTTCTGTTTATCTCATCGTCCCTCGTGGGACCAGTAAGCTGCAAAGGTTGTGGTGGTGTAGGTAGTTGGAGTGACTAGTTATTTTGGTGGTTTTGAGGAGGTCTTGGTACGAAAGTTTATAGGTTGAATGGTAGTTGTTGGGATTGATTAGGGATGATGGAAGTGTTTTGATTCTGATTCTGGTTTTGGTTGTTGTTCCAGCTGAAATTTGGATGATTTCTCCAACCTAGGTTGTAAGTGTTTGAGTATGGGTTGTTGTTTGGAGGGTATTTGCTTTGTTGGTTCTGATTGAATCCATTGGCGACATTTAGCTGTGCCATGATTTCTTCTGTTGGTGAAGGTTGCAACTGAGGACATTGGTTAGTGAAGTGATATGTCCTGTAGCATACTCCACAAATGCTGGCGATATTGCAATATTATTTTCCTTAAACGCTGGTGATTCTCAGCCATGGTTTGCAATATTATTTTTGCTCTTTCGGGAGTGCAATCTTGGACGGCTCTTCCTGCTGCTGCATCGACCTTGTCTCTGTCGCTCCAACGCATTCCTTTAGAGAATTAGTTGATTAGGCCATGATTAAATATTCCATGGTTGGGGCAGATGTCCTAAAGGTCTTTGTATAGCTGGTGGTAATCTTTGCTTGATGGTGACGAGGTCCTTTGCTGCTGCTATAGCTTTGCTTGGGCTCCAATATTTTTTCAAGAAGGCTCTTGCTAGCTGGTCGCAAGTGGATATGGCAGATCCTGATTCTATAGCAACTCTGTAGATCGGAAAGGAATATCCTTACGTCGATGATTATAAACTATGTCTCACTACTGCCCAGCCTCTACTAGGAATACCTCTCTCATTTGTTTTGCTCCGTTTAAATCTATAGTCTTGATCAAGGACACTTTCGTTCATGTTCAAGGTTGTTTTATTGCTTTATTATTTTCTCGTCCTTTTATTTATGTTCAAACCCCCCCTCTTGTCACTTGTATGATACACCTCATTTTGGAAAAGCATACACTTAGATTAGTCCATTGCTCCCTGAGGATCGATCTTTTTACCGCTAGATATATTCATTTGTTTTTAGCAGTAGATTGTAATAAATTTATATTTGACCACCGAGGAAATTAACGACGCTCCGAGGTGTGGGTCAAATTTTGGCGTCGTTGCTGGGGAGCTACGGTTACTAATCTTTTTATTTTCTTGTGTATGGCCAGGTCCTCTAACAGCGAAGTATTGCCTTACAACCTAGAGCTGACCAGAGGAATCCCTTGATCAAGATTACTTTCTTGACCAAGGCAAAGAAGAAGAACTAGAAACACCACCACCAATTGTTATGGAAGATCCACCACCACCCAGAGACCAACTCTTAGGGAGTTGAACCAAGGAACAGAGCCTCCTAGTCAATCATGCCTCAATCTACCTCCAGTAGACCATGGCTGGACCATCAAGACCAACATCATCCACAACTTGAAGAAATTCTATGGGCATTCCCAAGAGAATCCCTACTTACATTTGAAAGCTTTTGACCAAGAATGTGAAGCCCTCAAGCCTCACGAAGTTACCCTCGAACGGGCCAAGTTGAAAGTTTTTCAATGGACAATAGAGGATGGAGCCAAAACATGGTTCCATGGCCTGCCGAACAACACCATATCCACTTGGGATCAGCTAGCAAGAGCCTTCTTGATATGATCTTGCTTCCAAGGATGGATGTGGAAACTTGGATTAGATGATGAAGGAAAGAGCCGATCTAGCCTCAATGACGGATGGATTGATGAAGACTTGCTTGGATGATGATGGCTGGAGTTAGATGATTGATATGGAGAGGATAACGTCCTTAGATGATAAGGGAATAGGCAGGGGAAATATGGATGATTTAGGAAGAGGAATTGATGACAAAACAAGTAGAGGAACTCTTAACTTTCATAGAAAACCAAGAGAATCTTAATCCAACTTTGAAAGAATCTTGATGAGACTAACACCCACCAACCTACTCAATGCAAAGCTAGATTAAAGATGGATTTCACCTCTATTAGGCCTGGTTCCAAGAACCCTAAATGCTAAGTTAAAAGTTTGGTCTTGATTGATGAATATCACAAAAACAAAGACAAGTG
>NBIL01150911.1:0-11600 GCA_002752925.1 Viola pubescens var. scabriuscula | reverse complement strand
GTAATTAACATAAGTAAAATAATTGGGATTAGGTCCCTGGTGGAAGTTGCTTTTAAAGTACAGTTCTTCTGTTTTTCAGGATAACGATACGCATAAAAACGTATATAGAACGTTGAAAATAGAATACAGAGAACTGGTTGTGGTTCCCCATCCGGCCCTGAAGCAACGATTCACCAGAAGACCTTTGTTCCCGGATATCAGCAAGATCATGGCATCATCATCATCAGGTACGCTTCCACATTCCGTTTAATCCATGCATATCTTAATTGAATTGTTCCTGAATTGTTGTTCATATGGTTTAGAACAACGGAAATCTCCTGCTGTTCTAACATATATTTCATAGCACCACTCGATTAGATGTGAACAAAACTGAAATGATCATCAAGTCCTTAAATACTGGGTCATCGTCATTACTCATTACACAAAACTGTTCATACATAGTTATGTTGGAGTATTATGTTTTTTCTCTTTCGATCGGATAGTCATATACTTAATTATTATGCTCTAAATTGTTCGAGCTTCTGTGCGTATGAAAGCCAATCCCAATTTGCTAATTTAACTAATTCCTAAAAGAACAATAATATAAATTCATCCACCTTTAATTTAAATATCGATTTTGGCCTCAAAATGACCTCCGGTCCTCCGCTCTACGTAGACTAGGCCCTTGTAATTGGTCTTTCTATATATTTTCAAGTCAAAAACTCTACAAAGTTTTATTGCCAGTAAGTCCATTCTTAAATGTCCTCTTTGTCTCCAAGTGTGACTATGCACAACGGAGTGTCCAACTTGGCAAGCAAACGTGCCTGGTAATTTCCGGTTAACAGCAAGAAGAAAACTTGTAACTAATTAAAACGATTTTGTTTAGTAGAAAAAAATATATTATTAATTTATTCCGACTTAATTTTTTTATAGTGGAAAAAATAACCGCAATAATTTTTATTTTGAAAGTATAATGACGTCCGACAGTAGATAAATTCATAAGTTGCCAAACAAGGTATTATTATTTTTGGCAATAATGGTCTATGTTAACCGAGTAAGCAAATGTAGTGGCTTATTTAACTCAATTACAAATGTCATAGCTTATCTTGACTTGTAGTACAAATATGAGGGTGAATTTTACCCTTTACAATACGAGCGATCAAACCTATAACTTTAATGACGTCATAAAGACGACATGTACTAATCAGTTGAACTACAACCTTACGTGTTTTATTCTTTTATTATATACTATTATTGTTAATTTGTTATTATATAAATTTAATTTACAAAAATCAGAAGAAAGATTTCATTTGACTTACGTTTGATTAATTTGCCTTATTTTCTTGGGATACAAGTTTTGTGCAAACTGTTCAAGGGTTGGTAAGTGGTGACTAGAGTAGCTTTTACATAATCCATGTACAAACCATAGTAGAAATTGTTCTCCCCAAAAAGTTATATATATATGCTCTTTTTTTAAAAAAAAATGAAAAAGAAGGAAAAAAAAAAACTCTAATAAAGTAGGAAGGATAAAATCTCGAGTTCGATTTTTTTTACTTATATTACTCCTATTTACGTTAGGAAAAAAAACTAAAAATTCTCGAGCTATACGTACGAGTAATGATACGATGATGAGATAAATCCATAATTCTTTTTTTACCATCCAGAATATGATCATAAAATAGTCAAGGTTTTTTTTTATAAAATAAAATAAATAATAATAATAATAATAAATAAATGTCGGGATGTGAATGCGACTACCTTAGAAAATGTTTTTGCTTCGTAATTAAACAAATTTAAAAAAAAAATTATATAAAAGACAAATTAAGAAACTGCATAGGGAGACATCGTATACGTATAAATAACTGCTTTTCTACAAGTCTATCGTATATACTGGACTGATGATAGTTGAGGATTAGACGTCATGTCGGTCGGTGTCGCCCCACAATTTCTTGTTTTCGGGTTTATTTGTTCACTAGTCCAAACAATAAATCTACCCGCGTTGACGATGGAATTCTAATATTTTTCAATAGGCAAAGTAGCTAGGTAGTGTGTGTATACGTGCGTATGAAACATTATTTTGTGTAGTTTTGACTACTTCTGCCTTCTGCGTATATACACCATTAAATTTATAGTTAATTTGATAAACAGATTTGGATCGGGTTGAGTCGAGTCGCGTTTCAAAATTTTAATTTCAGATTGCGACACATATAAAACTTACTTTCAGCTAGTGTGTGCATACGTGCGTATGAAACATTCTTTTGTGTAGTTAATTTTGGCTACTTCTGCATTCCGCATAAATATGTATTTGTCACATAATTTACATATGTGAGTATGTTGAGGGACGAAACTTAATCCTTTAAAAAAAGTTATTTTTGGTTTAACTAATATATATATATATTTTTATTAAAATTATTCGATTTCTGGTCACTACATCGAGTGCTGACTATTTCGGATTCGATCGGTTTAACTAATATTAATTAATAATATACTACTATATAAAATCGTTCGTAAATCAATGGTTGAAAATTAAGCCGTTCTGAAAAAGATTTCCGCTGTGCTAAACCTCATCTAAAGAAAAATCACTTTTGACATTGACAATGCTACTCGTAGCAAGTCTAGTCTTTGGCCGCAAGCACCATTTTTAAAAGTCAACCAGTTATAAACATATGCATTATTATATAGTAGATTTCATATCACTCGAGGAAGAAGTTCCCTTCTTTGTTTTGTTTTCTTTCTTTTTTTTCTATCTATTTTTCTCTTTTGAATAATAAACTAATTTCGTTTGATCATTCACTCGTAATGAGATTTTAAATCAAAACGCTCTTTTGGTATAGTTTAGACTTTGACTAATTCTAAACCAAAAATTTAGTGTCAAGGAATAAGGAATATCTTAATACTTCAGCTATATTAAATTAATAATGCACAAAGCTAAATGAATACTCTTTGGCTCTATTTTCAAATGCTAATACTTCAAAGTTTTGCTACATAAATCAAGAAACTATTTTTCTTTTCCATGGAGTAAGAAAATCAAACAATAAGAAAAGAAACCTCACGAATGTCTCATTCATAGAAGTTCGATTAATCGGGTCTGAAAAGGAACTTAAACACTGCGTAGTAAGTTAGTAACTAAGAAAGAAGTTAGAAAATCTAAGAAACAAAAATTGAAAAATTAAAGAAATAATTAAACTAAGATTTATTTTGACACGTGCGTGTCAACCTTTTCGGTGGCTCATCTTGACTCCTTTGTCCCCTCGAACTTGATTAAAATTCATTTTAGACCCGCTTGTTTGGTTGTTTTCCATAATAGCACACATTTGCAAGAAAAATCTCTCGATTTTTTTCCAAATTCCGCACATCTGTTAAATTCTCTCCGCTCGGCATGTTTATCCTTCAAACTTCGTCAGCTTCATGCCCTCAGCAAGACTCATGTGCCTTTGAAAAAAACGACCCTCTGTCTCTCAATTTATTATATATAATAATGCTGTTAGGCTACTGCTTTTATTTCTATATATAAAAAATAATAATGTGAAAAATATTTTTTCTATACCAATTTTTATTTCCACCAAAAAAAGAAAAACACTTTATTTCTTTGCTCTAATACAATTACAATAACGATGAGTTTTTTACCAAATTGTCCTCACAATTCTTGATAGAAATTCAAATCTAACAGAGCATCAAAGCTATTTGTATATAATTAAAATGGGATTCTCAAACAAATAAAATTAAAATGGGAATTAATAAGCCCCCAACAAAGTGAAAACAGAACTTCCCAAATATAATTTCAAGCAAACATATATATATAGTCGCTGTATAATTTACCAACCGTAGGTTACTCTATATCTATGATTTCAAGAACTTTTTTAATTTGAATCGATTATATTATTAATTATCATTAAAATATCAGGAGATTTAACCCATAACCTATGTCATAAAAGCGATTACACACACTAACTAGTTGAATTGCACGTGCGATTTGGGAAAAGTTTATTTAATCACGGTAGTTGGGTTGATTTAAAATTGCTTAAATTATTACCTATGATTTCTTCTTCTTTTTCTTTTTAGGATTATTATCTATGATTTCATTAGTTATAATATTTGCTCCAAAATCTCTTTCAATAGTTATCTATTATGAATCAGGACTTTTAATTAGGCAAAAAAAACTATAAAACAACCCTGAATTTTAAAGTTTTATTTAATCCCAACCCTTAACTTTTTTTTTTATTTAATTTCAACTCTAGTCTTTTCAATATTGTTCAATCGCAACCCTATCGTTATAAAAATCTGACGTGGTACCGTTGACCGCCGTTATGTGCCACGTCAGCCACTGTCTGCATGCCACGTCAGCGTGTCACGTCCTTCCTCGGGCACGTTAGCGTGCTACGTCACTTTTCAGACCAGGGTTGTAATTAAACAAAAAAAAAAGGTAAGGGTTGGGATTAAATAAAACATTAAAGTTCAGGTTGATTTATGTCATTTTTCCTATAAAAAACTTTCTACCATTAGTGGAAGAAAAGTGAAGGAAATTGAAAAAAACAACACAACTTACCGTGTTTTTGACTTTTGTAATTCACTTTTTCTTAATTTTCCCTTGATTTTAACATTATTGTCATACATGAAGAATAATATGTAATTTTCCATTCCTTTTCTTTACTTTCCTTTCCATTTTTTTCCTCTCTAATTTTCATTTTTTGCAATTGAGTTCTCGTACTAAGTGTTAATAAAAAAGATCGAACAAGAAAAAGCGTGAACACCTACTGAAATATCCATTCTTAATCACTTTATAATTAATTATTATTATTATGATTAGTTATTTAGAAAATATTTATTGACTGCATTCCAGATAAGATGTTACTCCCCTCGTCTTTTTAGTAGTCTTTTAAATTGTAATCTCACGTTCTGGAATGCCCTTCTGGTTGGCTTGTCTCCATCTCTTTTGCCAACTGCTTCATGTTCCTTTGGAACCCTAACATCTCCCCAACCTTCCCTCTCCACCCGCTCCCTCGCATCACCTCTTTACCCCATTTTACTTACGTTTCCCCTTATGATTATGATGATGATGAGGATGATGACACTTCCATGGTATCAGTTGGAATTAGGAAACCAAATGCCAAATCGTTCTCCTACTCATCCTCCAAATTGAGCGCGCAGTTATTCAAGAAAGTTGTCATGAGTAAAGCTCCCAATGACAATGGTGACAATAATGATTGTTTCGTGGTGGGTCTTGTCGATATCGATGTGGATGGTGATGTTTATCGTCACGTTGTGTGTTGCAAACTCGGAGAACAGTATTGGTCCTGTCTTTCCTACCTAGATAATATCGAGATTTCGGATATCATACATTGGAAATTTGGAACGACGAATTGTTCTACCTTTTGAAGAAGGATGGAGGTGTTATTGGTTAGATATGGCCCGCAAATATCACCCACAATACATTGAATCTCGGTCTGATGGGGAAACTATATGCACCAACGTCCATCGATCTTATTTGGTCAAGTCAAATGATGACCTCTTCTGTGTCCGAAGGTACATACGTACAAAATTAAATTATATTTTTGTGGGTTCTGATCATGATCGATCATCAACTAATTAACTAGCTAATATTGGATTATATAGGTACTTCCGTCGTGGATACTTTGAAGATATGGAATTTGTGCAGAGTTCCGATCAAGATCATCATCAGCGCTACACAGTGAAATTTGAAGTTTATAAGTTAGCTTTTGAGACGAATGAATGGAAGAAAGTGAGACATATCGGTGATCAAGTTTTCTTTTTGGGAGTGAACGAGTCTTTCGCGGTGTCATCATCATCTGCAGGATCAGATCATGTAAAACTGTACAAGAAGAATCGAATTTTCTACACGGATGATTATGAGAAATTCAGAAATGAGACAGGTACATCATTCGAAGCTCCTGATATGGGATACTATAACATGGAAACCAATGCAAAGATTGGATATAGATCAGAGATGCCATTCGTTACGATTAAACCGAACGCTGTTTGGGTTATGAAAGACATGGATTCACTCCCTTGACGAGCATAAGTCAGAATTAGGACTTAGCTAGAACTTATTTTGTTGTGTTTGGTCACCAGAAACTTTGATTGTTTTTTCCCCGTATAACTTATTTTGTTCCCCATTTTATAAGACCTAAATTTTTTGCAATTATCTAATTAGGAAAATAAGAAATTTAGGTCTTTTATTTTAATGGAAATAATAAAATAAGAGACAATTCCAATTGGATGACATTGTTTTAAGATAGGTATCTTCCTTTCTCTATTAAATTTGTAATTATTTTAATTTTTTTCTCTCTAGATAATTAAATGTTAAAATGTTAAACATCTACATAGAATTAATTACATATTTACACTACGTGTGATATCCTAATCATCGAGTTGATTTAAAATGATTTAATTGTTATCTACAAAGTTTGGTTAGAAAATTAGTAAAAGAAAAGAAGAAAAAGGAAATGGTGGCTACGTATCCATACATCTCCCTTATCACCATGTTTATCGATGAATAGGAGGAATATGGTCTCCTCCAAGTTTGCTCATGGTCGTCTCCTTAGTCCTGACTATAAACCTATTACTAAAACCCTACGTAAACCCATTGCTTATGCTGCTGCTGCTAAATCGTATGATCATGATAATTCCCAAGAACAAGAACAATATCGACGACGACCCTTATTGCTGCTCCCTCCACAACAAAACTCGTCCTACGATCTTGCTTCTTGTTTCTACGACCTAGAGAAATCAAGTTCATCTTCACAAAAAGCATTGTATCCGATCAAATTGAAGATAGTGTATGTGTTGGGTCATCCCCTCTCGGTTGGGTTGTCTCCGTCTCTTTTATCGACTGCTCCATGTTCGTTTGGAACCCTAACATCTGCCCGGCCTCCCCTCTCTACCCGCTCCCTCGCATCACGATTACTCTACTCCATTTAACTTACTATATCCCTTGTAATGAAGATAAGGACCCTTCTATGGTGTCGTTCCAATTTAGGAAACGAAATGGCGAATCTTCAAACATCCCATCCTCCCAACTGAGCACGCAATTGTCGAAAGTTGTGATGAATAAGGCCCCCGACGCTCGTGATTGCTTCCTAGTGGGGCTTATCGATTTCAATTTGGGAGGTGATGTTTACCATCATATTGTGTATTGCAAGGTCGGAGACCGGGAGTGGTCCAACCTTTGCTATCTAGATGATATGGAGTTTTCGGATATTATACATGCGAAAGAGAGCTTGTTCTACCTTTTGAAGAAAGATAGTGGTGTTCTACCTTTTGAAGAAAGATAGTGGTGTTATTATGTCTAGAATGAAATTCTTTTTAAGTTTTGAGCAAGTCAGCATTTAGGACCTAGAAATTATGTATAGAAAACTTGATTCTTGTTTTCATATAGTAATCGAGTCACTCTTCCCTGGTCTGTGCCTCTTTTACCAGTTCAAATCCTTAATCAAATTTTAATCTTTTTTTTTAATCTAGAAAAACTGAAAAAGTATGAATTCACAAGGAAATGCTTTGCTATGCTACAACAGTGGGTGATACTGATACTGTTAGTGTGACTAAGTCCCAAGATGTAACTATGCAGCCAAATGTCTGAATCGCTTATCAACCTAACTATCTTGATGTTGATGAAAACAAAAGTTTGAGAAACTACTCAAATCTAAAAGATCCGCTGTACTTCTTAATTAAGGAGGAAACCAAAAACGATCAGCTTTGATTACTTACTGGCCTTTCCAAAGAAGTGTTCCATCTGCAAGCACCCCTGAGATTGCAAACTGCTTGGTTTAGTTTCATACTTGGACTTCTTTCCAGCTGCAGAATTACGCTTCGCATCCTGCATAGGATATTTTAGGTAGAACATCACTACTCTGATAAGTTACTACTTGAACATTAACTTGTAGGAATATTATACTACCATTTATCACAGCTAAATAGATGCTCAGGAATCTAAAAACTGATTCACTATTCACATATAGAGTACCAACTAGCACAAAAATGATATGCTCATGTTGCAACATACAAACAAAGAAGCTACAGAGAAAAGATAAGGGAACACCTACCAGGGAGGATGGACTCAGAGATCTCAGAACTTTGACTCTACCGCCTCTTCCATCAGATCCAACTGTAATTAAGTCACCGCTAGTTGTTCCTGTACCAAGAGATCCTTTCCCTTGGCCACGCTTGCACCATTTTCCCAAATACCTGTTTGTTCCATCAGGACCTAGCAATCCGCTCAAAAAGCATATTTCACCTGGAAGTTTTAGTTCAATATAAGTAAAGCCTTAGAAACAACATGTAATAAGTCACTCATAACCACACAGTTTGGCTCAACCTACTCCAGGAAACCTATTATCCCAAAAATGAACCATCAATGAAGAATGTAATTACCTGGCCTGGAAAGTGGTACTGAGGATGGGGACTCCCTTCTGATGTTGAGGATGGGTTGAGCTTGTCTGATGTCATCAGCAAATGAGGTAATCTCATTGGTAGCAACATTAACAGCATCATCATCATCATCAATATTGATGCAGGTTTGTCTGTGAACCCTGGATTCCCCAGGAATATCAAAATTTGATTCCATGTTTTTGAGAGTGGGTGTCACATCTTTGGTTTTGCATGGTCGGTTCGCACCAGGATCTGAAATTACATCCACATCAGCGAATAGTTCAGAAACAGCCTCGTTGGTTGAAACATAAGCATTTCTCCCTTTCCTAGGAGAGGAGGTACTGGTAGATCCTTTGGCAAAATTGGCACCCAAAATATTGAAACGTAAGCTTTCTTGATCACTGCTCAAGCTTTCAATATGATCTGACAAATCAACAGGTAAAGAAGATTGTTCCTTTTGATCTTTGGATGGAACATTATTGGGCGACAGACAAACAGAATTCTCATCAATCCGGTTCAGAATAACCCCTGTCCTGTTATGTTTCTTTGTAGCTTTAAGAGGCCTCAAAACTTCATGATCTTTAGCTGCAACAATTTTCTCCAGTTCTTGGACCCTTGTCTAATAATGGACACAAAATGAACAATCATTTTAGTCAAATTGGCATCACTAGCTCACTAAAGAAAACATACTAATTTTCTACAAGAAATATCCAAAGATATCAAAGTCTTCATGTGCTTACCTTCAACTTATTTATCTTTTGTTTTGCTTTCTCAAGTTGTTGACAAGAGAGAGCTTCACCTCTCCCAAGTTGGTTGCATTTGGCCATCAGCTCTTTATAACTCCTACAAGAAGAATTGCCATACTGTATATTATACAAAAAATTACAAATTCAAGGAAGAGATGTACAAGAGCATTTAAGAAAGAGGCTGAAACAATCATACTAAAATATGAAATGAAGAAACATGAACAAGAATAAAACAGCTTTTAAAACAAAGGTGTTCTCCCAGCCTTGCTTAGTTGAAAGATATTGCACCAGCTAGCAAATCAAATAAGGTCTAAGCATGAACAATTTTGTGGCAGATAGCCAGATACTAAGCAAATTTTCACTGACAACTTTCAGCGCATACTCAAGAAACCATTAATTTAGGAAAAATTGGCAGCAAGCTAAGAAAACCAATTAAAACCTGAAAAGCTCAGAAAATGTCTGTACGGTGTGCATTTATAAATCATAAATGCAAATAGAAGTCTTACTTATTACGAATGACCAAGGACTTTCTTAGGATGTCAATGGTGTCTTTGCTATCACTTTGATTACCAAATGTGGCAAGCTTTAAAGCCTCATCTTCGTCTAGATTCAGATCAGATACCCTGGATTTCATACAATACATCTGCATTAACATTCAATAGTTCATCACAAGAATGAAGAATCTGACCAACAAAAAGTTATTATTGGACCTAGCACAACTTCACTTACAGTTTGACAGCAGCAAGCTCTTTGGCCAGTCCCATATTCCTATCCTGCAGCCTCAACCGCTCCAACTTTAGCGCATCAAGCTCCTGCAAAACAGAGGACCAAAGCACATGAAGACAATTTGACAAACGAATGAAAGAAAAAGGACAACTATGTACCAAAAATCGAAATAAATAAATAAATAAAACACCTGAGTCTTTGAAAAAAGCAAGCGTTGAATTGATTCTTTTTGCTCCAACGCATCATTCCTCAATACAGCTTCTTTCTTCAACTTATTATTGCAAGAATGCAGCTGAAAACAACAGTAACATGCATTTCTGACCGTTACAGTCGTGTAGAAACAGAAAAAAATTGATTTAGTTATGAATTAATTTGAAAATTACCTCATCATTAAGCTGTTTAATTTCTTTTCCCTGGCGATCTAAAATCGAGCTGAGACTCAACACTTTGGCTCCCAGCTTATTCACCTCTCCCTGCAACAAGATGGGATCTGGATCCCCCTCGCAATAACCCGGTTTTCGAGACGATAACGATTCGTTTTGATCCCCAACGGACTGGAAATAAAGCCGGCCGCCTTTGCTGCCGGAACAGCTCTGCTTGCATACCGGACAACTGCACTTCTTATTGCTAGGACAGTACTCGAACCACTGCTGCAAGCTAGGGTTTCAAAGCGCATATACATCAATTTCAACAAATAATTGCCAAAAAAAAACTAATAATGACAGATTGGACTTGTGAAATACCAGAGCTCATGGAAGACATGACCGCAGATGGAGATGGATTGGAGATCCTCGACGATGGGCTTGAGATCTTCGTAGCATATTGGGCAGATGGTTTTCGCGAAGGAATTGTTGCTAGTGACCGCCATGCCTTCTCCGTCTTGCCGTTTTGGGCTCGTTGGCGTCGTCGTTTGAGGCGCGGTTTCTCTCCCTTTTTCATTTTTTTCAAGCTCTAAAATCGAGCCAAATTTCAAAGTGGTGGCAAATTTGGAGAATTTTCGTTTGGGCGGGGTGGGAAAAAAGAGGGAAGCAAAAAGTTTTGTCGAGTTGTTGGGCCACTGAAAATGGGCTTCGAAAGATCCTTGTATTTGATTAGGCCTCCTTAACTAGTGAGTTGGGCCGTCTTAAAGCGTAAAATTTTCAAAATTCATCAGATGCTTTAACACGGTAACACATCTAGATGGCGCACCACGAGATCCCTCCTCTTACCATTTTTATTTTAGTGAGTCACTAATGTTCGTTTATATTCATTTCAGTCCCACACGTAAGCCCCGTTAGTCGCCCGGAGTCCCTTCTTCGAAACCGGTGCCTAACATCCGTTATTTTGACTTATTTTAATATTAAAACTAAAAAGTGGCTTGTCAGTGTGTCGGACAAGCCAAACCAGCCAAGCCTACTGATGGGCCGGCTTTGTTGAGCCGGCCCAAGCCCAGACCCAGCAGCAGCCCAAACCAGCTGCAACTTCATCTTCGGTGGTGTTTGGCAACACCGGTTCTACTTGGGAAAGTCATTTCCCAAGTAGAAAAGGAGAGGGGATGGTGTTTGGCAACACCTACCCCAAAATGGAAAGTCATTGCCTCCCACTACCTCCCACTGGAGCAAAATGCCCAAAATGCTCCAGTGGGCAACGAGAAGTCCTTCTCTCTCCCTTTTTTTTTTCTTTTTCAATTCATTTTAATTTTTTTATTTTATATAATCAACAAAATAAATTAAAAACTATCACAATAAAATCTCTACCTCAAGATAAATAATTCTAGATCCATTT
>NBIL01150833.1:0-15353 GCA_002752925.1 Viola pubescens var. scabriuscula | reverse complement strand
TTTTTCCAAGTGCCAGAGTTCTTAATTTCTTGCTCAAACTGTTCAAGTTTTTATCAGGTGGTGGAGATGTCTGAACTTGCTATTGATCATAATTTCTCATTTGGAGAGAACTCACAACATTCACAAGGTCAACAAGTAATTCCATTCCCAACCAACAAAGCTTCTTTGAAAATCTTGCTTCTACATGGGAGTTTGGAGATTTGTGTCATGGAGGCCAAAAACCTCCCTAACATGGACATGTTTCACAAGACCCTAGGTGATGTCTTCTCCAAATTCCCTACCAGGGTTAGCAATAAACTTGAAGGCCATAGGATCACAAGCGACCCCTATGTCACAATTTCAGTAGCTGGTGCTGTAATTGGGAGAACTTTCGTGATTGGCAACTCCGAAAACCCGGTATGGATGCAGCATTTCAATGTCCCAGTTGCACATTTTGCAGCAGAAGTTCATTTTGTGGTGAAAGACAGTGACTTTGTTGGGTCACAGATTATTGGTGCTGTGGGTGTCCCAGTAGAGCAGTTGTGCTTGTCCTCAAGAATCGAAGGAACGTTTCCTCTTCTTGGTACTAATGGGAAGCCCTTAAAGGGTAGTGGAGGGTACAACCCTACACTGACCTTATCGATTCGGTATACCCCAGTTGAGCAAGTGGGTGTTTACAGTCATGGATTAGGTTCAGGTCCGGACTATAATGGTGTTCCCGGTACGTATTTTCCTGTTAGGAAAGGAGGTAAAGCTGTTCTTTATCAAGATGCTCATGTTCATGATGATGTTCCTAATATTAGGCTTGATGGTCATGCCAATTATGAGCAGAGGAGTTGCTGGCTTGATATTTGTAATGCAATTAGTGAGGCTCGTCGTTTGATTTATATCACCGGGTGGTCTGTTAGTCATAAGGTTAGATTGGTTCGGGGAGGGAACGATGAAAAGGATTGTACATTAGGTGACCTTCTGAAGACCAAGTCACAGGAAGGTGTGAGAGTGCTGCTCCTGGTGTGGGATGATCCAACCTCCAAGAGCTTCTTTGGCTACAAAAGTGTAAGAAACTCAAATTTCTTGTTCTTAATTTATGTGTATTGCTTTCTTTATGTTCCATCGGTCTGTTTGCGGTAAATTTCATGGCCAGTTTTGATTCAGTAGGTCTTTTTCTGTTATGGTAAACTTGGTAGATTGAAGCTTTCAAAATAGTGGCATTGTTCCTCACTGTAAGTTCTTTTTGCAGCATTGATTTTAAAAATTGCAGAAATGTTGCAATGTTGGAGAGCTCGAAACAATGATTGTGCAGGTTCGATCTTAGCCCTTCCACTCAAAAGGGGCAAGATATAATGCATATTGTTTATAGCAACCAGCAAAGCTTCTACTTATTTCCTTTTTTTTCTATGCTTTTATGGTAAAAAAGAAAGCAGTGAAATTTTGATGTAAGATTTGAACTAGTAAACTTCTTGCTTTTGCTGAATTTTGTTATTTTCTTCCACTTAAACCTGACAATGAGCTCTACTAGTGCCTGATATCATACTTTCCAGGACAAGATTACATGTGAGCGTTGACCTTACTTGTACTTCCATTTACAGAAGACAGTTTTGCATATTCTTAGTTCTTGAATCCACATTGCTACTTTCCTGTAGCATGTTGAATGCATCGATTATCTCGAATTTATAAGATTCGTCTTCAAATGTGCAATTTTATTTTAGCCATAGTTTGTCCCACATTTGAAATAGGAATGATTCGTGTGACCTGCCCTAGTAGCTCAGCTATGGCGTGAAATGGTTATCATTTCTGTTTGTAATCCGTTTCTAACATTTCCTGCTAATGATGTAACAGCTCATTCCTCAAATTTTTAGACATTTAACTAAATACTGATAAATTTCTGTTCTGCCTGAAGTAGCAATTACTTCCATTTTTTTTCTTAAATCATGTATTAATCAGGTTCTGTGATATATTTCCTGCTAATGATGTAACAGCTCATTCCTCAAATTTTTAGACATTTAACTAAATACTGATAAATTTCTGTTCTGCCTGAAGTAGCAATTACTTCCATTTTTTTTCTTAAATCATGTATTAATCAGGTTCTGTGATATTCAGGAGGGTGTCATGCATACCAGAGATGAGGAGACTCGCCATTTTTTCAAGCACTCATCGGTACGAGTTCTACTATGCCCTCGTTCAGCTGGGAAAGGGCCTAGCTTCATCAGAAAGCAGGTGAGCTATATGTAGTTCAATTGGTAGTTGTAGAGATTTATTTTCATCAACTTCTCCACAATCTCCATAAGTAATTGTCTGTCTTTTGTTTCATCAGGAAGCTGGAACAATCTATACCCACCATCAAAAAACAGTGATAGTTGATGCTGATGCGGGTCAGTACAGAAGAAAGATCATAGCATTTCTTGGTGGACTTGATCTATGCGCAGGCAGATATGATACTCCACAGCACCCTCTATTTAGTACATTAAAAACAGTGCACAAAGATGACTACCGTAACCCTACATTTGCGGTAATCTTTCACTTCGTGTTGTTAGCTTCTTGCTTGCTCCAGATATGGAATCCTCCTTTTTCTCGTTCCAAATTAAGAAATCTTTGTGAATTTAACATGAATGAAACCTGGTGCTGGGTCTTATTTCATCATCTCAGTAACTTGTATCTCTCTCATTATGAATCAGGAATGTAATCCTGGCTGTCCGAGACAACCGTGGCATGATTTGCACTGCCAGATTGATGGTGAAGCAGCATATGATGTCCTCGCCAATTTCGAAGAGCGTTGGTTAAAGGCTTCAAAACCTCATGGGATTAAAAAATTAAAGGCCGTATCTGATGATTCACTATTAAGGTTTGAAAGAATTCCTGAAATAGTAGGGAGGGAAGAACTTGCTAGTGTGACGAAGAATGATCCAGAGGACTGGCATATTCAGGTATATATGTTCGATTTTGCAGGTGGATTTTGTGTTCCATCTTTTATGCTGAAGTTTCATTTCCATTCAGCTGTCTTTATTTTTTCGGTATGTTTCGTTTTCCAAGCTTTGACTAATTTCCTTTCATGCAAAGGTTTTTCGCTCAATTGACTCCAACTCTGTGAAAGGATTTCCAAGTGACCCAAAAGATGCAATAAGCAGGGTGAGACTAATTATTTCTAATTCAGTTTACAAGTTCTCTTTTCTCGCGAATAATTCATTGATCTGTTTGACACGAATCCACTCGTATTTAAAGGACTAACATACTCATTTGCACTGTGACAGAACCTGGTATGTGGAAAGAATGTCCTCATAGACATGAGTATACATACAGCATATGTGAATGCAATCCGATCTGCACAACGTTACATCTACATCGAAAACCAGTACTTTCTTGGGTCTTCCTATAACTGGGAGTCCAACAAAGACATAGGTGACAAATTCTAGACTTAATTTACAACTGTAACCTGTTAATAAACATTTTAAGATTCACCACCGAGCTGTTTCTTGTCTCATAATTGGATCTCATGTATATCTTTACTCTACGCAGGTGCAAACAATTTAATACCAATGGAAATTGCTCTTAAAATTGCAAGCAAAATCAGAGCAAATGAAAGATTTGCTGCATATATTCTTGTCCCAATGTGGCCAGAAGGTTCTCCTACAAGCGTTCCGATACAAAGGATTCTGTATTGGCAGGTAGGAACAGGATCCAACATTTACCATTCCAAAAATACTCAACAATGACATTTGAATGTTGCTGCATCTATTTCACTAGCCTCATTATCTTCTTTTTGTTCTGCAGCAAAAAACTATGAAAATGATGTACGAGATAGTGTACAAGGCTTTGGTGGAGGTTGGACTCGAGAAGATATACGAGCCGCAAGACTACTTAAATTTCTATTGTCTAGGCAACCGCGAGGTGCCAGATTATCGTGGAGATGTTAAAAGTTCCAGTAATGCAAACAATCCTCAGGTATAAAAATGCTTCAAACCCATGGATGTTTTTCATGTTGTTTTCCACTTCTTGAGTATAACACATTGTTGTAAAACAGGCGCTGAGCGAGAGGAATCGGAGATTTATGATTTATATACATTCGAAAGCGATGATAGTCGATGACGAGTATGTAATAATAGGATCTGCAAATATCAATCAGCGGTCAATGGAAGGCACAAGGGATACTGAGATAGCAATGGGTGCATATCAGCCCCATCATTCCTTGGCGAGGAAGCATTCTGGACCACGCGGACAGGTATAAGATTGAAAATGACAGAACATGTGTGCATTGTTTGTGTAACTCGGACTTATTATTTGGTGGAAACTAACACGAGTTGTGATTTGGTTTTCAATCTGTGCAGGTGTACGGGTATAGGGTGTCATTGTGGGCAGAGCACTTAGGTGCACTTGAGGAGTGTTTTGCTGAGCCAGAGTCACTTGAATGTGTGGGAAGAGTGAGGTATTTGGGTGAGCAAAACTGGAGACAGTTTGTAGCTGATGAGGTGACAGAAATGGAGGGTCATCTCCTAAAATATCCGGTAGAAGTCGATCGAACCGGGAAGATCAAGTCTCTACCTGGGTTTGAAACATTCCCAGATGTTGGTGGTAATGTACTAGGATCTTTCAAAGTTATTCAAGAAAATCTCACCATTTGATGAGCTATTATATATTCTCCATAACCAAACTCATTTGTACTATTTTATTTTATTTTATTTTCGGTAAAAACTCATTTTTTGTACTAGAAAACCAAGTAGTTATGGTTTTAGCATAATTTTTTTGTTCTATATAGGGTGTTTTGCATGTTTTGGTATCTGGGTTTTTGATCAAATTTCATTTTTTGTAATATTTTGGTGGACAAAAAGTGAGCTATTGAACTTGAGAGTTTGTCCAAAAAAAAAACAAAAAAAACTGGAGAGCTTGGTATTATTATTTATTTTCAACTTGTTTCTTAAACAGAATACTGAGAAATTCACAGGAGTAAACATGCCTAACTAATTTTAAAGTAGATAAAAGGGCGATACGTAAAAGTAATCAATTCTATTCAATTCTATCCTATTATTTCAGTATTTATTCCATTTATGTAAAGTTTAAATCTAAATCAACTCAAATTGATTCTACTTAATAATTTAATTCAACTCTACACAACTCTACATATGCAGACAAACTCTTATAATTTTATGTTCTGATTTTACCTCCGCTTTTCATATCGAGGTCATTGATAAAAGTATTATAAATTGATTTTTTTCCCGCACCGAGGTAAATTTTAGAGATTAATACTAGGTACCTTTTAAACTGAAGGTAGAAGTTGGGTGCTAAAAGTATCCTAACCCTAAAATGTGAGTTGTAAAAATGTCTTTTGTCCTCTTTAAATAATATTATAAAAATCAGAAAAAAATGTAACAAATATGATAGAGTACACAACAATAAAAGTCTGTTAGGGATCGTTTTCTATTTTTTCCCACCACAAATTTAATGGTCAAGACAATTTCCAGTATAAACTTATACTTTGATGTTTCTACCAAAACTAATTTTAATCATGGAAAAATTAGTAAAACCAACCCCAGGTTTGCTAATTTGTTTCAAACCAACCCTAATTTTAAAATTGACTTAAGTCAATTTGCAACTTTATACGAGGCCTTAACATTTAACTAGCGTGGAAATACAAAAATAAAAAAATAATGTGGATTTTTTTCTCTCTCCCTACACCTCCTTTGTTGATGTGGATATTTTTTTATAAACAATAAAAGCGTCGTTATTACCTCCACCCTTAAACTACTAGTACTACTTAACAAATAACTTCCTCAATATTTTTTTGTTGGATTTGATTCCCTTAACTATTTTCCATTGCAAGGTGGTCATTTTATTAAAATTTCCAACTAAACTACTAACATATTTGCTTTTACCATCTTTTTTAATTCTTTTTAATTTTAAAAAAAGGAATTTGAGTGTAGAATAAAATTAAAAAATACTTTTAATTTACTGATTGTTACGCAATTATGAACGTAGCTATTTTTCTAAAGAATTATTTGTTAAAAAAAATTAAATAATTAGAAAAAACAAAAAAAAAATCAGAAAAAAAATAAGTTTAAATATTAATAATTTTTTAAAAATAATTATAGAAAATAATTAAAATTATAAAAGTAAGAAATTTTGTTTAAAATTTAATCTTGATTTTTTTGTTTTCTTTGATTTCCTTTTTTTTTTTTAAACTATTTTTCTATTTTTTTCACTTTAAAAAAAGAAGATAAAATTTGTTATGGTTCTTGATGGAATATCTAAGGGAGTGACTCTTTGCAACAAAAACATAGTTTATGGACCCAAATTTTGTAAAAATTTATTGAGAGACCTATTTGTCAAATAGCGGTAGTTTAGAAAGTGGAGGTATTACTGACCCAAAATAAATTAACATATAAATAATTATATATAAAAGAAAAATATATGAAAATTTTCATAAAACTAATAGATTTTTTTAGAAATTATTTAAAAATTAATCAAAATTTTAAAAATATCAATATATATAATAAATTTCTTAAAATTAAAGAAAAATTAAGAAAAAATGAATTGTTAAAAAGTAAAAATAAAAATGAAAAAATATACATTGCAGTAGTGGTATCAGCCCAAGTTATGTCAGCGTTTTTTTCCAAATGAGCTTAATATATTTTTGCATTATTATTTTATTTTATGGTAATTAAATATAGTGGTGGTGATGGTGGGGATATTATTTTTAATCATTGAATGTGTGGTGAGATAACACATGAACCAATTCCAAACAAAGTCTAAATTACTTTGAGAAAACCAAACTTGAAGAACATCTCCAAACAAAGGTTATTCAAACGTGTTAAAAAGTTTCAAATAAGTTTTTAAAAACAAAAGTTGGAAACGGTGCGGAACACACCCTGAACTCTCAAAGAAGAAACTGAATATTAGTAATATTTATAAATCAATCTGTCTCCACCACCATCCTCAATCATTTTTGCATTTCTTCGGTTTTTTTTATTTCAATAGTAAATTAAATTTCTTGTAATAACGCAGACCACACTCCATACCGACCCACGATTTGTCCTGAGAAACAATTGTTTAAAACTCCCCTCCCCTCTATTTAACAATCACCCTCTCTCGCACACACCTCCAACCTCAACCCAGATCCAAATCCCACATAAACAATTCAAATGGGTTTCCCATCCAGCGGCACCGCATCCGAATCCAAACCCTTCAATTTCCTCATCTACGGCCGCACCGGCTGGATCGGTGGCGTCCTCGGCAAGCTCTGCGACGCCCAAGGCATCCCTTACACCTACGCCTCCGGTCGCCTCGAGGACCGCGCCTCCCTCCTCGCCGACATCTCCTCCGTCAACCCCTCCCACGTCTTCAACGCCGCCGGCGTCACCGGCCGCCCCAACGTCGATTGGTGCGAGTCCCACAAGGTCGAGACCATCCGCGCTAATGTCGTCGGCACCCTCACCCTCGCTGACGTCTGCAAACAGCACGGTCTCATCCTCATCAACTTCGCCACCGGCTGCATCTTCGAGTACGATTCGGATCATCCTCTCGGGTCGGGTGTCGGTTTCAAGGAAGAGGATACTCCTAATTTCATCGGATCTTTCTATTCAAAGACTAAAGCCATGGTAAATGTCATTTTCATTTTCTCAACGTATCATTTACTGCGCGGTTATTTTTTTAATCGTTACTTTTGTGATCCGTTATATTCCACCCTGTGTTCCACGTGTCAAATGCTGTGTGTTGGATCTGACATTTGGTTGTGGTTATGGATCTAACGAACTTACCCCGTAGGCTGTAGCAGTTAAGTAGCTGGTATGAGTGTTCTTAGTTCTTACATTGAATGACCTAGTCAAATTTTGGAGCTAATCATTTAGCTAATTATCCGCGATCTAACTTGACGCGGCTAGATGGAACACCCAGCGCACTCTAACTATGTTTTTGTTTGAATATGAAAAGTTGGTATGAAGAAAGATTTTACATAAATTATTGCTGGTTAGAATAGATCCTAACACCATTTGTGTCTGCCGCGGTCTCACAGTTCGGATTGGATCTAGAAACTGGAGAGGAATGTATCGAAATATTTCTGGTTTATTTGGTGGTCTGGACTTCGTTTACTTCTAAGTAACACATCTTGTTGGCAGAAGCTATCTGAATTGTATGTTGTAAAAAATTGTGGAAATAGTACCGAATGAAGCAGTTGCTATCTCTCATGTGTGGTTTTATCGATTTTTGCCTTGTTGATTAGTAATAACTGATGAAATACCCTCTTATGTTAATTGTGGTTTTTATTTTTGGTATTTGAAAGGTGGAAGATTTGCTCCACAACTATGACAATGTCTGCACGTTGCGAGTGAGAATGCCCATTTCATCTGATTTGTCTAATCCTCGCAACTTCATCACAAAGATCGCCAGATACGAGAAGGTAGTTGACATTCCCAACTCAATGACAATATTGGATGAACTCCTACCTATTTCCATCGAGATGGCAAAGAGAAACCTCACTGGAATTTGGAACTTCACAAATCCTGGAGTGGTGAGTCACAATGAGATCTTAGAGATGTATCGGGATTACATCAACCCCAACTTCACGTGGAAAAACTTCACTCTTGAGGAGCAGGCAAAAGTAATCGTTGCTCCCCGAAGTAATAACGAGCTTGATACCACCAAACTGAAGACAGAATTTCCTGAACTCCTACCGATAAAGGAGTCCCTTGTCAAGTATATTTTCAAGCCGAATCAGAAGACTGCTGCTGCTTGATGCCAATGCAATTGGAGGCCTGAGCTCTCATGGAAGTACACGTTACCTTGTTAAGTTTTTCAAACCAAAGGATACGGTTGTCGGTGCTCGATTGTAGGTCTGATTTTTTTCCTTTATTTTTTTTTGGTTTTCCTGTTGCTATTTATTGAATCTTGTTCCAGTGTGTTGCTGTCAGTCCAACGTCTTTCACGCCCCTTACCAAATCATATCCATAGTTCATCTACTTATATTTGAATGTTGTATTTGTAAGATGATAAAAAATAAATTAGCTGGAATTGATTTGTGAGGAAATTGTTTTTGTGACGTCATTTGTGAACAGTGGGATGTATTTTCATCTCCTTTTTTCCTGATAAATTCATTTTTTCACCGTTTTTTTTTTTTTTAGTGATTTGATGTTCTATTCGCAATTTCTTGTCGAAGTGATCAAATGATTGGTGTATTGAGTACATTGCCATTGTTATGACTGTGCCTTTTTAAATTTTATTTTTTTCAAAGCTTAACTGTTCAGATGATCTAAGAAATTCCTGTTATGTTATCAACGGAGACGAAAAAGTATGTCCTAGCGTCGGCAATGAGAATGAGTACTAGGATAGCATGTTTGTCAAGGTCTGTATGTAAAGGATGCATCTTTCTAATAAGCAAAGTCCCCACCTAGGTTAAAGTGCTGAGACAAGTACATCACAGGTGACAGTAGGACTATACCATACTTCATATTGTCTAATTATTTCAAAATGATGGACAGGAGAAGCCTATGTCATTTGAAATAACAGAAACTATTTCAGGCAGTTACTAGTTACTAGTTAGTTAGTTGTGTCCAAGGATGCGGTTCTTGCGATACAGGGTAGGTTTCTTGAATTTGACTGTTTCCAGCTCTGTGTTGCCGAAAGAGTAGGTAGAACCAGGGAGAATATTGTACACCACCAGCGGGCTTCGCACAACATGAACTCCGTCCATAAATACTATCGAGCCTGACATGATCGGCTTTTGTTCGATCTTGGAGCCAGAGACCTTCACTTTGAATGTTTTCTTCTCTCCAGTTGCAGAGAACGACAGGACCGAGGGTTCAACAGTGACACTGATAGAGGAGGATGGCATTGTTGTAGTGACAATGTAGGTTGAATCAGGTGACCCAGCATTGGTGACTGTCCTAGTAAAGACACCTGTAATTGGTTGGCCGTCTTCTACAGCTAAGGCAAAACTAGGGTAGTTTAAATCCCAGGCTCTTCCAGGTTTCGTGCTATGGCAAGAGCTGTCGTTGGTTCCGGTTATCATTCTGAGAGTACTGGTGTTGTAACCTTGCTTGCAGAGGAAGTTAATGTAGTCTGCTTCTGATGCATCATAAACAAGTCCAGGATCTGTTGCCTTGAACGGATTCAGGTGCCCAGACCCGTAAGCGAATTCAAGGTCAATGTGCTTCCTTGGGTCCATGATCATAGCTTTCCACGAACGGAAACAAATTTCATTTAGCAAGGGAGGCCAGATCAGTTTGTTATGCTAACTTAAAAGCAGCAGAGGTTTCTCACCTGTTGTCATGAGGGCTGACTTAATGGCAGCAGGAGACCAGTTAGGGTGTGCTGCCTTAACATATGCAGCGGCACCACTCACGTGCGGGCATGACATGGATGTCCCGGAGATTATATTGAACTTCGACCTCGTCTTATCCTCTGAAATGTAAGTAGGTGGTGCCACAGGAGACCAGGCAGCAAGTATGTCCACACCAGGGGCAGTAATATCAGGCTGCATATTATCCGTGTAAAATTTCAAGGGTTTGTCTTGAAATATAGAGTAGATTTCAAGATCCAAAGCTATCGCATTGTCATATATAGTTACCTTGAGAATATCCGGTGTAATTAAGTTGGGCCCTCTGGAGGAAAATGATACAACTACAGGTGCCATGACATCTTTCCAAGTCTCACCATGCAGAATAGTTGCAATTGGATTCCTGAAAGGGTACGGTTATCTTGTTAGCACCATAAAACCTATAATGCAGGCAGGTATTACATAGAGGGCCGAGTTAGAGTTTGTTTAAATGTGTTTACTCTGTTGATCTGATGTAGTCCAACACTCTGACACCGTCTTCGTAGCTGATTACTGTTGCAGGTACAAGGTAACTGAAAGCAAAATCGGAATAATGTGAATCTGCAATAATGGCCCCCAAACCATTGGCACTTAGAATGCTTAAACCCTGCTCACTGGCGGCCAATTCTGTGCAAAGAACAATCTTTTGCCCTACTTTGTATGAATTCAATCCTCCAGTAAAGCAGTCACTTCCTTGTTCCTGGTTGGCGCCTGCTGAGTAGTTTACTGCATCTCCTCCCCAAATCAAAGGATATGAGGTTTGGTTGAGCTCGAATTTGTTGATGGAAACTCCCTATGTCAGTCATGTGTAAATGATTTAGTCTGCATCAAATGGAAGATCATTGGGAAATTTATAGTTTGTATTACGTATGCAGCCATAAACTTACAGCGAAGACTTGTCCATTGCCGAGCACTAGTTGGGCTATGAATTTTCTGTCAATGGTGCTTGCAGCAACAGTAAGTGTCCAGGGCGCACTGTTGGAGACAGAATATGGTCCATTATTGCCAGCAGAACTTGAGGTCAGTATACCATATCGCATGGCATGGAACGATCCAATAGCAATAGGGTCATCTAGGTACGGATAACCAGGGCTAAAGCCAAGGGAGACAGATATGATGTCCACACCATCTGCTATGGCGTCATCAAATGCTGCAAGGATATCTACACTATAACATCCCGAAGACCAACACACTTTGTACGCAGCGATCCTTGCACCAGGAGCTCCACCTCTCGCGGTCCCTTCTGCTAGTCCAAAGAAGGTTGCTCCTGATACCTCCCGGCCTGCTGCTGTTGAAGAAGTATGGGTTCCATGTCCGTCAGCATCTCGAGGAGATACGAAGTCAGTAGTGTCATAAAACTTCGCACTGTTGTAGAACCGCCCTCCAATGATCTTTCTGCAGCTTCAAACATCTCAATTTTCAGTCACTGTGGTATGGAATTGATCATGATAATTAGGGGAGAAAGAAAGAGCTCACTTGTTACAGGTGAAATTGGCACCTGTGCACTTTCCTTTCCATTTAGCAGGTGGAGCACTCATTCCTTCATCATTGAAGCTTTCGGATTCTGGCCAGATTCCTACGCCATACAAGTCATTGAAAAAAAAGCTTCGACTTAGCAAAAGGTAATCAATTTTCTGTATTGCAATGCAATTGATTATATCAGATATAGACCTGTGTCGATAACACCAATGATGGCATCTCCTTCTTGAGACAGCCCAAGTTTGCGACTAGAGAAACCCATGAAATCCCATGACCTTGTAGTGTGTAGGTCCACTTTGCGGTTCGGGATAACCGAAACCACGCTTTCCATTTCTGCAACCATTTCTTTATTTTACTCAGCAACGAGCCATGCAATGTATTCTCATTTATTTACTTGGTTCTCAGAAAAACTCTCACCTGAGAATATTTCAACTTCTTCATCTGATAACATAGCTGCAAATCCATTCATGCTCCTCCCGTAGCTATATATTAGAGTGTCTTTGGCCAATGAAGCACTGTAATTAGTTGGGACGACAAAGCAAAAAAAGAAAAGAGTACGTTAGTTTCTTCCTTCTTGTACTTCTAATTCATTATATTTATTTCAATGAGCTTCAGGAAATAGCGGATCATTGATTTGACCTTCCAAGTACACTTTCTAGCATGGAGTAATGAGTGTCTTGAGCAGAAAACTCTCCCGGCGGCTTCGCTCCCATGTATACGATATGAGCCTGCAAATGATCAACAGTAGAAAACAAGCAAAATCCTGATATATACTGTGCAGAGACTATAAACTATGCAGAATACCATGACTGTCCTGAAACATATCTACCTTCCTTTCGCTTCCATGGCCGTGCGCAAGGAATGTAGAGATCAATGACACGCAGAGAAAGAGTGTCAGTCCTGAATTCATCATCGGAAACATAGATGCAGAACAGTATTTGTAAGTTTGATGCTTGAGATAGGTCACCAGTAAGTGAGTGGTATTTATAGAAGTAACTTTAACATTGATTGTACTTCAAGTGACTGTTAAGTCACTGGGGTCGGACTGATGATGATGGATAAGAGGATCCTGTAAGAGGTCGGAAGTTCGATCCTTATATAAATAAAATAGAGTATTGCTCGGTTCGAAAATGTCCCCTTGTTCTGGATGTCCTAGCTAGAACAAAAAGGTATGGACCCTCTTCCTCATGTAAGTTCATGATTATCAAGAAAATATAACATTAAAATCATGTCATTTGATGCTTGTCATGTTGCATTTTAATTATTCTGATCCTAATGTAGTAGTATTAATTAGATTAGTTTTATTTTTGGTTGGTTCATTCCAATTAGTAACAGATTAACATGGCCTTTAATCCTATGGAGAATCTTGATTTGGTTTTTGCTTAGAGGAGAAATCATATTTAATGTTGCTCAAAAAGCAAATTATGAATGGTTAGAAGAGCCGTCCGATAATTGTTGAACAAAATTAATCTCATGCTCAAAATAGATAGAGAATACGCGAAGAAAAAAAATTTGATACACGACAATAAGCTACTCCCTCCGGTTGGAAAAGAACGTCGTTTTAGGATTTGCTTTTACTATTTCGGCACGTGACTTAAGGCGGCCGGAACAGTCACTATTTAAGACAATTTTGCCCCTAATTTTTTCTCGGAAGTACTTTAAAGATTAACGTACGTTCGAAAAAAAGTACGGAATTTTTTGGGGTTAAATAGTGAGTCATCCGGCCTCCTTAATATGCGTTCCCTACTGAATATTAGGATGCGAGAAAGACATTCTTTTCCAACCGGAGGGAGTATTTTTTTGGTCTGTCTTACGAATCTTCTCATACAGCATAGTTTGTATATCATGAACATGTAGTGTTTGTTTGTTTGTTTTTGGTAAGGAACAATTAGCCATTTAGTCTTCCACAAAATGCCTTTTCTTTATACTAATTAATGTTGTTTGTATTGTTCCATTAGCTTCCCTACTTTCGCTAATGAAATTCATCTATTTTGATAGAAAAAAATCAGCTAAAGTAAAGTTAGCTAAACTCATTGAATACCCAATATTCCTTTCCCGAAAAGGAGTTGTATGTATTTTTTTTATTTACTTTTCATAAGTATATAATTTAGACTCAAACTCAAAATATAATATTGAATATTAGCATGAACTTGATGGGTTTATATTATGAACTAGTCTAAAATCTCATTTTACGATTTTGATATTACTCGAGCATAATTAATATTATATTTATGGTTTAACTTTAAATACAACATGAGTTAAAATACTAGAACATCCACCACAAGATAGATTGTTGTTTTTATTGTCCTACGTTTCTAATCTATAAGGCTATAAAAAAGACGAGAGGTTCCCATTTCCTCGTCTTATTGTGAGAGAAAATATCCATTCATTTGTTACCGAGAACAGTATGGACAGGAAAGATCCCAAAAAAAATCTAAAATCTATTGTTAGCTCCCAAACTAACATGTATTGTTTCATCAAAGATTGGAAATTGGTATGGGTAAACTCCATACCATTAATATTGTACAACATGAGAATTAATGGTCCAAACTGTAGTCAATCATAGCTAAGGACAACGAGGGTAACATTCTATTTCCTTTCTTTTCTTCGTCACGTGTTCTTTTAATTGAGATTAATCTCATTCGAATATTATTGGTCTTTAAAACCTCCAATTTAGAAGAGATAGTGATGATATTTGACTAAACTAATTTTGTTTTTTTTAATAACACATCTTATTATTTATGTAGTGATTATTTATTTAAATAAACAAAAAATATACTTAGGAAAATAAATATATATCTTGATAAATACAAGATAATTTCTAATGATTTATTACCGTGTTATAAAAATATAGCACCCAAAGCTTGAGCAAAACAAAACTGCAAAACAAAACTGATAAGGTAGATTATAAGTTCCATTCATTGTGAGATGAATGAGATGAGATTTCTAATCTATACGGTGATAAATAATATAATTAATTTCTTTATAAAAATTACTTATATTAAAATGTGAGTATGTGAGGGGATTATTAAAAAGATTTGTTATGGGATTATGATATAATATTATCAATCTCATACTATATCGGTCGATACAATTAGTACGTCCCATTTCAATAAAAAAACGAGATAGAAAATATGTCGTATCATCTCACTTTCTATCTCAATTCATACTAGCCATATTGGTCATACTAATCAAATACCGGTTTGTGTAGACGGTACGTCTTATCACAATACTAAAAGTATATCAAAGTGCGTTGTATGTTTGTAAATTTGTATGTAATTGTAAATATATATATATATATATAAAAGGAAATTTCGAGATGCCAACTGAGATCGGTATTTTAATCAGGACCAGTACATCCTGTACTACAGTTAAACCTCGATAAATGAATGCTCTTGGGACCAGCAAAAAATATTCGTTTAGTGAGTTTATTTACTTATCGATAAATGAATGCTCTTGGGACCAGCAAAAAATATTCGTTTAGTGAGTTTATTTACTTATCGATAAATGAATATATTATATAAATGAATATATTATTCATTTATCGATAAATGAATTTTTATTCATTTAGATAGTATTTTTACATTTTTATTTTTTC
>NBIL01150717.1:0-15250 GCA_002752925.1 Viola pubescens var. scabriuscula | reverse complement strand
ATTTCTGCAAGAGTGAAATAATTGGACTTGGTAGAGTAGAACGTGGGTTAGTAGAAACATTTAAACAATGTGACTTGTACCGAAGTACAAGGCACACTTGGTTCCCCAATAGAGCCCGCCTCACATCTTTCCCTCTCACCAAGACACTCAAGTGTTTAATCTCACCCTCTCTACCATGCTTACTTTTTTCATGGCGTGTATTTTTCTCTCCGCTTTCTTTCTTCTCTCGCTTCCTCTCTTTTGCCTTACACTTACTCCCTCTCGATTTACCATGCTCATTTTTTTCATGGTGTGTATTCAACTCACCGCTTACTTTCTTCACTCCCGAATAGCATTCACTTCTCTCCTTTCTCGGCACACCTTCTCCCACCAACTAACGGCATAGTCATCAAATTCCATGGCCGCTAGTTGAATCTTCTTATCCTCCGAGTACCAGTGACAATTGAAGATTCGCTAAATTTTTTCTTCCCATTTAAGGTACTCCGAAGGGTCGGTGGTACCCTTAAAGGGAGGAATCTGCACCTTGATACTACTCAACTTGTCATCAACTCTAAGCTTTTGTGTCCTCTCATTGTGCTCTCCAAACTATGGCACTTGTTGGCATTGCCGTCGTCCCCTATTTTGTTGCGCAAGTACCTCCCAATCTTCATTTGCTGCTTCATAAAGATTCTCATAAAACTCACGGGATTTGCAGGGTGTAGTACTCGCATGGAAATGAGGGACTCGGGGCCGGCTACTAGATGCGACTAAATCCTCATGGTTGCACTAATTGCTCCTATCCACGGCCAATGGCATCTCCTTGGGGATTGGAGGTACCACTAGTCCTTGGCTGCCCGTTGCATACTTGGCCCGGATGGCCTTCACCTGATCCTCTGAAATGGCAAGGTTAGGAGGAGGAACTTGTTTTCGAGGGCCCGTGGTGAGGATGCTTGGGAAGCCTCGGTCGGCTTCCCTCTTGCAGCCGTCATCCTTATTACTACTCACATGGTCCTCCCCATCGGTCTCGTAAGTGACTTGATCTTTGGGGTCGTCAATGCGGGACTTAAGAGGTAGGTCCTTTGAAGCTGGTATTGTGGAGGTGTCGGATGTTTTATCGACTCCTTGGGTACCTGACCGGACGACCTCCTCTAGCAATGCTTGACATGCCTTCATCTTAGCCAATGCCAATTTCATCTCCATTTGGTTTGTCTTCATCTCCATTTTCATTTCTGCCATGGAAGACAAAAGTTGTTCAAGGAGCTCGGCCGTTCTATTCTTACTAGATTCGGTACTTCGGACCGACATTGTGAAAGATTGTTCCTGAAACTTAAACAAAGGTTAGTAGAAGAAAATATGTCACTCCCTCACGTGTTTTAACACTCGTGTTTAGGTCACTCAAAAAGTACGTGCTCACAAACACTCAACTTCGCATTTTCCTTGTACCTGCACACTTAAACAACGGTTAGAAAACAATCTCTCCCTCGCGTGTTTGAACACTTGTGTTTTGCACTCGAAAAAATATAAGCTTCCAAATCTCTCAATTCAATTTAATACCCCTACACCTTCTCAACATCCAACGCAACAATTTTCCAGAGATCAGTGGTACCTAGGAAGACTCAAGAAGAGGCAAGAAGAACTGAAAGAAAAGAGACGAGAAAACCAAGTTTTTAGAACCAGTAGCTGGCGACATGTTGCCAAGAGCTTAGCGACATGTCGCTAGGCACTAGAAGATTTTGGGTAAATTTTCAAAAACTTGGAAAGAAAGAAAGGGAACCAAGAGGAGATGACCTAAAAGTGTTTTAGAACTCAAGGAAGGACTTAGGAGATTTAAGAAAGGACTTAGAAGTTTTAAAGAAAAGGACTTAAGTTCAAGACTTAATTTGACCTCAATTTTGACTTAAGTTTATGACTCAAGAATTGTTTAAGACTTAACTCAAGACTCAAGTGATTTAGGACTCAAGTTTAGGACTTGACTTGACTTGGTTTAAGACTTGAGTAAAGACTTGGAAAAAGACTTGAAAAGAACTCAAGTGGTGTGGTAAGGGTTGTCAAGTTTTTTTTCAGCAAGCCATGGTGTTAGGTGAGAAAGTCTTACTTGTATTTAATGCAAGGGAATGGGTACTTGGACTTGGTTGTCCGGCTAGGTGCAGTAGCAAGACTTAGATGGCTTGTTTAGGTGAAGAAAAATAATAATTTAGGGGGGAACACAAAGCTCCAGCTTTAATTTACTTTTTTGGATCAAAATTTTCCTTTTAACACAAGTTGCAAGAACACCAAGAACAAATATGAAGAACACCAAGAACACACTTTTCAGATTTTTGATCTTTTGATTTATCAATTGTTACCACAAAATCAACCACTTTTACCACTTGATCTAGAGACTAAAGGAGATGTTTTTTATGCAAGAAAACTAAGAAAACCAAGCTGAAAACTCAAGATACACTATTCACAAAGGTGACAACGAAGAACACCAAGCAAACTCTAAAGCGCCAAGAGCTCCGCTACCACTTGATATGATCCGACCGGGTGTAAATCGGCCGAATCGATATATGGAGCGATTGGAGGACCTAGCTTAGAGCTTGACAAACATACAAGACAATATGATGGACGAAATGGAATGATGAACGGAGAAAAGATGGCAGCGGAAATGATAAACACAATATGGAAAGATAGAATGGAAGGGTTGTACCATGAAACGATGATCACAAGATGGAATCCGGAAATGATGCTTGCATTGATATTCTTCTCACACAATCAACAATTGTCAAACACAAGTCTAGATTTCCCAAAGAGAGTTAGGGAGGAGTATTCTCAACTCAAGCTAACCCTCTTCAAGAAGTGTGAGTTTAGATGTGATAAGGAAGGAGTATTCTCACTTAAAAATATCACTCAAGTCTAAACTAAAGGAGAGAGGAAGGAGAAAAAAAGGCTATTTATAGTTCGTACACAAAATGGGCCTTGGAAGGCCAAAATAAGAAAAAATCCTAATGCTTAGCGACATGTCGCTAAGCACTACCTTGAAATTGCGCAAAATTCTTCAGAAATGATTTTTGGCAGGATTTTTCCCAAAAAGAGAATCCTTAGCGACATGTCGCTAAGCACTGCCTGAAAAATGGCCAATTTTGCAACTTCTTAAAAAACGCTCCGAATTGACTTCCATTTGTGGTGATGGGTCCGTGTGGGTCTCGGCATGATGGAAAATTATAGTAACGACCCGTTCCTTGCTCGTAGAAGGCTCCTCGCTCATCTCGGCTTCAATCCAAAGTGTTAGTTTCCTTGCCATGCTACGCGTGATCCGTCCTAGGGGCAAGGGATCCCAAGTGCCTTGGGTTGGTGTAGTCATGAACACATCACAATCACACTGTTCCACCCTCACATTTCCTTAACCAGACGCATAATGTATGTATCAGTGGCATATTAAAACCTTTACCAGTGAAGGCACATTCATATATAGTGATACACAAACATATTTAACCAACACCCACTGTATCTGCAGCCACAAGATTCAAGCCAATAGATATCATAAAAACAAAAGCACCACTTTGATTGGATTCAGAATCCATTCTGCCTAATTGCCCACTAAAACAAATAATAGCAATTGATTCACTTGATTCAATTCACATGAAAGATAGGAAATTTTAGATTTCAATAAACTTACCGAAGCTTAATCTGGTGATGGCTGTCAGATTCGGTGTCGGTGGCAGTGGTTGTCGGATTCGGTGGCGGTGGCTGTCAGATAAAATCAGAAGGAGGCGATGACTGTCGAATTTGGTGGCGGTGGTTGTCGCAAAGATGGAGGTCGTTAGGTTATGGAGGTCGATAGGGTATGGAGGATAAGGAGGGAGGAGGAAAACCTAGGTTTGGGAGCGGTGGTTGTCGCAAGGATGTAGATCAGGTATGGAGGACGAGGAGGGAGGAGGAACCGCTAGGGGTGGCTGTCTATGTAGGAGGAAATGTGTGGAGGACGAGGAAGGAGGAGGAAATGTGTGGTTTGGGAACGATGGTAATTTTGTAATTATCTCGTGACATGGCATTGCCACATCATTCAACCCCGGAAATTCAGTCTAACTGCTCAACCCAAATAGCATTGTCTTCTTGATATAGTAATGCTAAACAACATACCCAAACTGCCTACCCAAACAAATTATAAAATTACCACTCCAACTTAATTACAAAATTGTCACTCCAATCTTCACTCTCCTCTCTCCTGTCGTTCTTCCTGTCAAATTTCTACCAAAACTTTAACTCATCCAATTGTACACCTGTCACCTCCGTCGCCTCCTCAGCTCCAGTTGCTCCTCACCTCTAGTCGCTCCTCACCTCCGTCGCTTAACAATGATCGTCTCGCCCCTGTTCACCGTCATAGTTTTGCCCAAAGTCCTCCAATCATTCATGGTCATCCTTGCTGTTGTTCTCTTCATTTCGAGTCGCTCCTCACCTCTGTTGCCTCCTTGTGGTTGCTGTTCTCTTTCTTTTCAGTAACTCTTCACTTCAGTCGCCTCCTTGCGATGCGTGTACCTCTATAAATGTTGGGTTTAATTGTTGGTTTGATTTTGGATTGATTTTGTGTTTAATTTTTGGGTTGATTTTGGCTTGATTTGCTGCCCAAATTTCTACTTGATTTGCTGCCAATTTCTACTTGATATTGCTATTGAATTTCTGCTTAATATTGTTGCCAAAAATTAACATGTTTCTTAGTTCGTTCAAAGGCACAACGATGGTACTAAAATCTTTAACAAATCTCCTGTAAAAACTTCCTAGCCCATGGAACGAGTGCATATCGCTTGCGTTCTTCGGATTTGGCCACTCCTTGATCGCTTTGATCTTGTCTTCATCAACCTTCACACCTTTTTTTCCTACAATAAAACCAAGAAAGCTAACTTGTTCCAAAGCAAAGGAACACTTGCTAGGCTTAGCATATAACTTTTCATCACGCAAGGTTAAGAAAACTTGCTGCCAATTTCTGCTTGATATTGCTGCCGATTCTGTGCTTGATTTGCTGCCAATTTCTGCTTGAGTTTGGTGCCAATTTCTGCTTGATATTGCTGCCAATTTTTGCTTGTTTTGCTGCCGATTCTGTGCTTAATTTTGCTGTATTTTGGCTTCAGTTTTATAGTTATTTATGGGTTAATTTTGTGGCTGAAAATGGGATAATTGTGTGGCTTTTTTTCTGTTAATTGTGTGGCTTTTTTTCTGCTTTATTTATGGCAGAAATTTGAGAGGAGGAACGACGGGAGGGAGGAGAGTGAAGATTGGAGTGGCAATTTTATAATTAAGTTAGAGTGGTAATTTTGTAATTTGTTTGGGTAGGCAGTTTGGGTATGTTGTTTAGCATTACTCTTCTTGATATGATCAACATGGGGAAAAAAACACATAGATCATAATACTTCGGTCATTATAGTTTTCTTTTAATTATGATTGCCATTATTATTTAATTTGATGTCTATTATTATGTATAATTTGTTAGTCATTAAAGTGGAAAAATTAGAATATTTCTATAGAGTCAAATTAAATACATTCAGTTACTCATGACTCATGAGTATGTGATGCTACTAATGGAATGAGATAATGTTATAATCTTTATCATGAGTATATTGAAGTTCATTAGTTATAAACCATTTAAGGATCACCCAAAGGTTGATTAGTTGAATTTATAACTATGGACGTGATGGTGGCTAATTGTTATACTTGGTTTGACATGTTTAGTATATCTAAAGATTACAAGCATGTTTGATTTGAGTATATTTGATTACCAACTATATGAAATTTTAAGCATCACTTATGTTTTATTATGGTATATTGTTGCATCACCCAAAGGGATCAATAATGTACATTATGTTTTGTATGAATATTATTTAAATCTATATTATGTGTTAAATTTATACTCAAAGCATTAATGTTTGAGCATTGTATGTATTTTTGCAGTACCTATTGCTATTCATTTGCAAGCTTTGTCTATCGTTAAGTTCAATGGGCTTAATTTCACTGAATGGAGTGAACAAGTCTTATATCATCTAGGTGTTCAGGATCTTGATTTAGCATTCATAACAGAAAAGCCTGATGCTCTTACTGATACTAGCAGTATTGATGAACTGTCTTTCCATAAAGCTTGGGAAAGATCAAATAGGCTAAGCCTAATGCTTATGCGAATGGCTATAGCTAGCAACATCAAGCCCATGATTGAAAAGACTGATAGTGCTAAGGAATTTATGACTTTTGTGGAGAATCATTCACAGTCTGAGACAGCTAATAAGTCACTATCCGGGACACTAATGGGTACTTTAAGCACCTTAAAGTTTGATGGTTCTCGTACCATGCATGAACATGTCACTGAAATGGGAAATATAACAACAAGATTGAGATCCATGGGGATGAAAGTGGATGAAAATTTCCTTGTGTAATTTATTATAAACCCTTTTCCTCCTGAGTATAGTCCATTCCAAATCAATTACAATACTATAAAGGATAAGTGGAATGTGACAGAATTGAAAAGTATGCTCATTCAAGAGGAAGCAAGGCTTAAGAAACAAAGAATTCACTTAGTCAATCTCATAGGTCATTCAGGAGCTAGTAAGAAACCAAGGAAGAAGTATGGAAAGGGAAATAAAGGACCACTAAAGGTTAATGAGTCGTTTTCCCAAATCCACAAGGAACAAAAAGGTGATAAGAGTCATTTTTGTAAAAAACCTGGACACTATCAGAAAGATTGTCTGAAACGTAAGGCTTGGTTCGAAAAGAAAGGTATGCATAATGTTTTTGCATGTTTCGAATCAAATCTTACTGAAGTTCCTTATAACACTTGGTGGATTGACTCTGTTTGTACCACTCATGTTTCCAATACATTGCAGGAATTCTTTACGATTTAAACTATAAAACCAAATGAAATGTTTGTTTTATGGGGAATAGAGTCAAAGCTCAAGTTGAAGGCATTGGAACTTATCGTTTGATTTTAGACACTGGACATCATTTAGATTTATTCCAAACTTTTTATGTTCCTTATGTTTCTTGAAATTTAGTTTCTTTGTCGAAACTTGACAAAGCTGGATTCTTTTTTTAAGTTTGGAAATGAATGTTTCAGTTTGTTTAAGAAAGATCATATTATTGGTTCTGGTATGCTTTGTGATGGTTTATACAAGTTTAAACTTGATGATTCTTTTGCTGAGACTCTAATGATGACCTTGCATCATAATGTGGGAACTAAACGTGGTTTAGTGGATGAAAATTCTGCTTATTTATGGCATAAACGTTTGGGTCATATATCCAAAGAAAGATGCAAAGATTAGTAAGGAATGAAATCCTTAATGATTTTGATTTTACTGATCTTGGCATATGTATGGATTGTATTAAGGGAAAATACATAAAAAAACACAATTAAGAAAGCAGCCACAAGAAGCACACAACTCATTGAAATTATACACACTGATATTTGTAGGCCTTTTGATGCTCCATCTTTTGGTGGAGAAAAGTATTTTATCACCTTTATTGATGATATTTCACGTTATGGATATGTCTATTTACTGCATAAAAAATCTCAATCGATAAACACCTTAGAGGTGTTTATCAATGAGGTAGAAATACAGTTGGACAGAAAGGTAAAAACAATAAGGTCTGATAGAGGTGGTGAATATTATGGAAGGCATACTAAAAATGGACAATGTCCTAGTCCATTTGCTAAGTTCCTTGAAGGATGTGGTATTTGTGCTCAATACACAATGTCAGGCACACCACAACAAAATGGTGTTGCAGAAAGGCGTAACCGTACATTAATGGATATGGTCAGGAGTATGCTGAGTAATTCTTCTTTACCCTTATCGTTGTGGATGTATGCTTTTAAAATCGTTACGTATTTATTAAACAGGGTTTCTAGTAAGGCAATTCAAAGGACTCCTTTTGAATTGTGGACAGGAAGGAAACCCACTTTAAGGCACCTGCATGTTTGGGGTTGCTCAGCGGAAGTAAGAATTTATAATCAACATGAAAAGAAACTGGACTCACGAACAACCAGTGGTTTCTTCATTGGTTATCCAGAAAAATCTAAAGGGTATAGATTTTACTGTCCTAACCATAGTACAAGAATTGTTGAAACTGTAAATGCTAGGTTCATTAAGAATGATGAGATTGGTGGGAGTGAGGAACCATGAAAAGTAGAAATACAAGAAGTTAGGGTGCAAGTTCCCTTGCCTGTAACTTCTTCTCAAGTTGTTGATCCAATTAACAACATTCAAGATCAACAAATACATGATCCTCCACCACTCTCAAAGGCAAAGAAGATCTGTTCTTCCTAATGATTATGTGGTTTATCTACATGAGTTTGAATTTGACTTAGGAATTGATGAAGATCTAGTTTCATTTTCACAAGCCATGGAAAGTGTTAATTCTTCTAAGTGGTTAGATGCCATGAAAGAAGAGTTGAAATCTATGGATCACAATCAAGTTTGGGACCTTGTAGAATTGCCTGAAGGTTGTAAAAGAGTTGGGTGTAAATAGGTCTTTAAGACCAAGCGTGACTCTAATGGCAATATTGAAAGATACCAGGCCAGACTTGTTGCTAAAGGTTTCACTCAGAAAAATAGTGTTAACTACAATGAGACCTTCTCTCCTATTTCTAAAAAGGACTCTCTTAGAATTATCTTGGCATTGGTGGCTCATTTTGATCTAGAGTTACACCAAATGGATGTGAAAACCATCTTTCTAAATGGGTACTTAGAAGAAGAAGTTTATATGGATCAACCTGAGGGATTTTCAGTTGAAGAAAAACATCACATGGTGTGTAAACTTAAGAAGTCAATATATGGACTTAAACAAGCTTCTAGACAATGGTATCTAAAGTTCAATGATACAATCACTTCCTTTGGATTTAAGAAAAATACTATTGATCGGTGTATATATCTGAAGGTCAATGGGAGCAAGTTTATATTTTTAATTTTATATGTTGATGACAGCCTACTTGCTACTAATGATCTTGGCATGCTGTATGAGACAAAGAACTTTCTTTCTAAGAATTTTGAAATGAAAGATATGAATGAGGCATCCTATGTGATTGGAATTGAAATATTATGTGATAGAGCGCAAGAATTGTTAGGTTTGTCTCAAAAACCATATATCAATAAAAAATTTGAGAAGGTCATGATGGGCAGATGTTCTTCAAGTATCGTTCCAATTCAGAAAGGGGATAAGTTTAGTCTTATGCAATGTCCAAATAATGAATTGGAACGGAAACAAATGGAACAAATTCCTTATGCGTCTCTTGTTGGGAGCTTGATGTATGTTCAGACTTATACCAGATCAGATATCAGCTTTGTTGTTGGAATGTTAGGTCGGTATTAAAGTAATCCTAGATTAGATCACTAGAAAGCTGCAAAGAAAGTCTTGAGATACCTACAAGGAACGAAAGATCACATGCTCACGAAAGCCTATTATGGGCAGTATTTTTAGAACCGGACCGGCCGGTTCGGTCCGGTTCAACTGGATTTTTTGGCTTTCCGGTCCGATTCGGCCTATCGGACCGGAAATGCATATGAACCGGGTTGGACCGTCCGAACCGGCCGGTTTTTTTACAACCAACGAACCGGATTGAACCGGATGGTTCGATATGAAACACCAAAATGACGTCGTTTTGGTGTTTTTTTTGGAAAATTTGATGGGCCGCCCATTACAAGCATGGGCCAACCCATCAGAGGCCCATCAGAATTTAAAAACCAGCCGGTTCAATCCGGTTCAATGCGGTTCAATTATATAAATTTGAACGGTTCGATGTGTGTCCGGTTCCAAACGGTCTGATGGTTCAATCCGGTTTAATCCGGTCGAACTATGAAATTTTCGTTTTCGGTTCGTTGTCCGGTCCGGTTCCGAAAACTATGATTATGGGTCATTGTTGAGTATGAAACTTACAATGTGATACATGAAAGGAACTATGTCGATCTAATGACATAGAACCGCCATGATCTTTGTAAACTTTTATGCTTAACTATGATTTATGTTCGGATGGATTATTAACTTCTGATTGCTCACTAATGTTTATTATTAAACCATTAAGTTAAACCATTAACGTGGGCTAAGTAGGAGAATGTTAGAATTATTTGTGTGGCCCACTTAACTATTATAAAAAAATTATCTTTTGATAATTAGGTATTTATGGTTTAATAATTAATTGTTAATATCAATGTTTTAAAAACCGACTCGGCTGACCCGTTGAACCGGATTCAACCGGGTTCAACCGGGTTTCGACCGATGTTCAACCGGATTGAACCGTTGGTACAGTGTGAATCGTTCACACAGCGAACCGTTCAATTTTAGATAATTGAACCGGATTGAACTGGCATGTTTTTAAATTATGATGGGTCGGCCCATCAATTTTTCTATATTTTTTTTAAAAAAAAAACCCAAAACGACGTCGTTTTGGATGAGAAGCATCGAACCAGCCGGGTGGATAGCGGGTCGATCGGGTCACCGGTTTTGTAAAAACCGGCCTGGTCGACCGGTTTTTTCCTGTTCGATTGCAGGTCCAGTCCAAAAGCTGAACAGACCTGAAATCCTCATTCGATCACCGGTTCACCAGTCCGACCGTCGGGTTAGGTCGGTTTTTAAAACAGTGGTTAATATTCTACTGATTATTGATATAAATAGAACAGGTCTTCTCTCAACTCTAATAATTGATATTCTCTCTCCATCTAGAATTGTTTGTCAAAACTTAAGTGGGTACTACGAGAGAAATTTGATTCTTGATGGCTACCAGTTTGCAATTAATTCCTTATGCTGAATCATGGAACAAGGTACGCTTCTATTAATTTTATATCGTGAATGTTTTAAAATTTTGGCCTTACAATGTATATGCAATACTAATGGTTGATTGCATAATTAAGACTAATGAATACCATAAATATTCACTTTGAGTTTATTCTAACAACTACTACATAGGGTTAAGAATTTTGGAGGGCTCTTAATTCTGGCGTGCAAACTCTAACTTTATCTTGAATTCATCAAGAGTCCCTTCCATTAAGAATGCTGGTCATTTAGAAATTGGACTCTATCAATTGACAGGTCCATGGCTATAGGCCCATAACCAATGATTTAAAATCACAATCATCACTTTTAATTAATTTAATCATCTTGCCAAGGGAGATTCCTAAATCAGTGGGACCTACTTAAATGTCCACTTGGTATGGTTGGCCCTTGAGCTGCTCTAAGAACAGCTAATCATGACTAATAAAGTATACATTATACAATGAAAATAATTTATTTTTTTAAAAAAAAAATTGACAGCCTCAGATCACATGTAGGGCACACATCCCTATGCTTTCTCAGTATTCTCAATTATTTTCATCATGCAAAAGGAAACAAAAATTCTAGTATACTAAATTTATGCACCATAAAACTTAGGTTACTTTGCAGTTTTGTTTTCTAAAAGTACAAATTTAGTAAATTTTAATACTAAAATTTAATTTTAATTTTAAGTTCGAGTTTAAAAATAAAAAAAATCATACTAGAAAAATCATTTCTTATATGAAATCCGACAATGATCGAACATGATTAGTCTCGTACCAAAAGAGTGAGAGGATAAAAAAATATTTTTTAATTCTACAAGTTAATATTTAATTTACCACTTTGAAAATACCATCATTTCACTCCAATAATTGCACTTTGTGGTGACCACAAAATGTGCTTCATATACTATCCCATGGCCCAATTCTTGAAAAATCTTGAATCTTGGGAAATCTTCCTTCTATTCTTGAAAACATGTGGAGCAATCTACCTTCTGACCTATTAGCCAATGTCTTCTCCTTCCTATGCCCATACTCCTTAGCTCAAGCCAAGACAGCATGCCGGCAATGGAACAATTGTGCAAATTCATACCCAATACCTACCAGACCAGACCACCCATCTTGGTTCCTTGCTCTGCCTACAAGAAGCAAAGCACTATTTTGTTATGTCCAAAATCCGGTTATCAACAAATGGCATGAGCTTCCTCTCATATTTCTACCGGATCCTATCCGACCCATCTCCTCAATTGGTAGTCTCATCCTTTTTAGACCAACAAATTCAACTGTTCTTCAATTGGGTATGTGCAACCCTTTCACTAGGGAATTCAGGTACCTCCCAAGATTAAACATTTCAAGGACCAATCCAGCAGTTGGTGTTGTGGTTCTTGGGTCAAGCAACAACCATGTACTAGTAGGCCCATGTCCACATTTCAGAGTCTACGTGGCCGGTGGGATGTCCGACGCCCCACGGGGTGGTGCCAGGTACGAATCCACGTTAGAAATGTACGACTCAGTACTCAATGTGTGGAAAACGGTGGGGCTCGTGCCCGCGGAATTCGCGGTGAGGCTTACCGTTTGGACCCCTAATGAAAGTGTCTACTCTAGCGGGGTGTTATATTGGATGACCTCAGCGCGGGCCTATAGTGTAATGGGCTTTGAGATCGGAACCAACCAATGGTGCGAATTGAGCGTGCCCATGGCCGATAGGCTTGAATTCGCGGCATTGGTTCGAAGCAATGGGAAATTGACACTCGTCGGCGGCGGCGAATGTGGTAGTGGCGCTTGTGTGTGGGAGTTGAATGAAGGATCTAATTGGGGGTTGGTAGCAAAAGTTCCTATTGAGATGGGGTTGAAATTTTTAGGGGGTAAGGGAAGTTGGGATGGTACTAAATGTGTGGGTGGTGGTAAAGGTAGTATTTGCTTGTACAGGGAACTTGGCTTAGGAATGGTTGTTTGGAGGGAGATTGGAAATAAAGGTAAGTGGGAATGGGCTTGGATTGAGGGATGTATTATAAGAGGCAAACAGGTGCACAATTTTTCAATCAAAGGTGTGCTTGTTCAACCAAATGTTTCTCCATCAAGTATTCTATTCTCTGTAAATAAATGAGATCCGTTTATGCAACCGTGTGAGCTTTGTACTTTATTATTTTCGCATTTAACTTAACTTTTTTTTTTATCTCTGGGAGTAATTATACCGTATTTTTGGTGTATTAATTAGGTGTGCCTGGTTGGATACACGTTTGATTTGTGGTTAAAGATGAGATACTTTTCAAAATTTAAACTTTAAAAGCACTAGTAAGATAGATAATAATAGGATAAATCTCAAATGGATCAGTCTACCTGTAACCACCTTATTAGTTAAAAACACGCCTAAATAGAATAGATGTTGTAATATATAATTTTTTCTAGTATTGTAATTTTTATAATCCCGAGTTAATATATATTAAGCAAAAGCAATTTGGGGTTTGGGGCGTTTTACTTCCAACAAATACAATTAATTTATAATTTTATACTCTCCATTCTCTAAAAATTAACTCTTAACTTACTTTCACAATAATTAAGGTAATAATTAATTACTATTTTTGATATACTTCTAGCCAATTATTTTTAATCGCTTTTATTAATTGCGTCATAAATTTTCAAGGACAATGAAAAGTGGTCAAAACGTTATTTATTTGAGGACGAAGGTAGTATTATGCAATCAAATTGCATAGGTCTTTTATTTTTTTTAAATTGATTATAGTATTAATTATCATTACTATACGATAGATCGAATTTATGACTTTTTATCATAAAAAAGGCATATACTAATTAGTTGAACTACAACTTTGTATGCAAATTACAAGTCTTTTTATACTTGATACTCCCTCCGTAACTTTTTAACTGTTACTTTGAAATAGTAGTAAATTTAAAATAATGATTTTTGGTCTTATTTTATTCCACATTGTTTCATTTTTACTCCTAATTTTTACTCGAATTACCACACCATCATCAAATTGGGTTGATGCATAATTTTTTTTTTGCATTTCCACAAAATATATACTTCGGAAAAGATAAAATGATAAATATTATGAACAGTAAGAATCTGTAGGAAAACGACAGTTAATAAAATCCGGAGGGAGTATATAGTTGTACTCGGAAGAATTTCTATTAATTAGATACAATTTGTATATATACTTATATAGTATATACTCCAAATATAAAGCACACAAACAATTTATTTCATATTTGTACGAAACTTATTTGGAAATTGTTTTTTTTTATTTATAAAAAAAATTGTTTCCATAATAACATAAATAAAAAGAGACAAATCAAAGCTTCAAAAACTATAATTTTATTTATAGGAATTTACACATGAGTTTCATCAAGTGCTTCAATTAGAAATGTTCTCATTAAATGTTTCTATCATTCATGGAAGCTTCTTCCCAAAGATACCCTTCGTTCTAATCTAATACTGTATTTGTTAGTATAGTTATGGTGACATGCTCATCCATTGATCAGGTGTATCATGACTTGCTCATTGTACCTTTTCTTTTCTTAATTTACACAAAATTCAGCCTATTAAAAAAATCACTTTGGTGTAGTGTTGTAATTAATATTGCATAAATTTATCAAAGGAAATTTTTTTTTGGTCAAATTTTTGTCTCCAATATTTATGATTTTACTTTTTTTTAATAAAAAAAATAATTATATTATTAATTATCATTACAATAGTAAGGATTACCTAACATCTTGAAAACGACATGCAATAACCAGTTGAATAACAACCTCGTGTGCTCATAATTTTCCTTTAACAACTTTAATGACTTTTTTAAATATCGGAAAGTTCAAAATTGCAACTTTTAAAAATATAAATATAAAGATGATATTGTAAATTCTAAAAGTGTAGGATCTCAAGTAAAATATTTTGCAAAATTTAGAGTTCTTAAACTATTTATATAAAAAAAGTGTACAATTATATAAGCTAAATATTTTTTATATTTTAAAAATCTAGTATATTAAAACATAATAGGAAAATGAGATTTGGGCTGAAGATTGAGGAAGAAGAGTTTGCCAAATATAACCCCCCACAAGCCCATAACATTAGAGAAGTGATGAAAATGAAAATGGGTAATTGCAGAAAGACCCCCTGTATAATCGCGAAAAACAAACTCCTCCCCTGTACTCTTTAAATACGCAATAGGACCTCCTGATTGTTAGTTTGACTAACAAACCCTCTATTTTGACTTGATTTTACCGGTTTCTTAATTTTTTCTTCCCGTTACCTCTGACACACACTCTGACTTCTGACATTTTTTTTTTWACTTTCACCATTTTCATTTCTTTTTCCTTTCTTCTCTTTCTTTTCTTTTCTTTTTTCTATTCCTGCGCATTTCTTTCTTTCTTTCTTTCTTTTTCTTTTCTTTTCTTTCTTTTCTTTTCCTGCGCATTTCTTTCTTTCTTTCTTTCTTTTTCTTTTCTTCTCTTTCTTTTCTTTTCTTTTCCTGCAACAATGGTCTTGTTCTTCTTCT
>NBIL01150679.1:13200-25543 GCA_002752925.1 Viola pubescens var. scabriuscula | reverse complement strand
CCACACCCCCCACCCCCGCACCCCAACACACACACACAACAGACCACAAGTGTAAATTTAGCAGCTTTTGCCAATTATATGCTATAGTAAAGAAGAAGAAAAGCTTGCTCCCAAAATCCATACCCTTCGGGATTTTTTCCATTAAAAAGATGGAAACCCCACAATGTGCTAGTAACTGGAGAGGGGACCTGCAAAACATGTACTTGCCCAAACACTTTCCACACATTATTAATGAATGGAGGGGCCTTCATCACTGTCAATCTTATCATTTCCACATTCAAAGCAACAAAAATAAAATTGAAAAATGAAAAATCAAGGAAGCATAAGAAGAAGACTCAGTCAGTCAGTCCCACTAAAAACCCTATATATATGGTCCCTGCATATGCATATTGGCAATTTATTACCCATCTCACATTGACTAACAATGACAATAATAAATTCAACAGTCAGGTGCTACAACAACAAATCTGATAAAAAGGCAAAAAACAACAACAACAACAACCAACCAACAAGCGTTGAGAAAGTGAGAGGGAGAGATGATGATGGTGATATATCAGTCTGAGCATTTAGTTCTCACCAGCTATCCTAGCTACCCTTCCAGAATCAGCACAAGATTCGACAAACTAACTTCTTGGAACAGTGCAGTGCTTGCTTTTTCATTGGATTCTCCTTTGCTCATCAACTACGGCCGTCTGGAGGAGGAGAGAAAATTTTCCTCCATTGCCCCCAATATCTTCCGACCAACTTCAACTTCAACTTCTGCCCACCAAGCATAAATAGTTGGTCCCATAGAATGAATAGCTACGCACCTTCTCACACACCATCTCCTTGCTCTAGCAGCCTTCTCATTTTATGAGCAAAAGAATATGAAAGCAAAATGAAGCATTAACTTAGAAGCATACTGATACAACAATGATCCAATACCTTGCAGAGATCTCCCATCCAGAGCACTGGCCCCTGTCCTGAACAAGTCCTTGAAGAATGAGAATGAGATCAAGCATCTGCTGGTTTGAATCAACAGACTCAAACTGTTTTGCATAAATTTACCCAACAATGATTACAAGGACCTCCTGCGGGCTATATAAAAGGCACCCGCCAGATTTATCCTTCCCACAAAAATGATTGCCGATTGCCTAATAGCCACCCAAAGGAACTGATACCACTGTCTATAGCAGAGAAGACTACAAGATGGAAACAAATCTCGGTGCATCTTCCCTTGGCCCTTCAAGAGATCGATACATGTATAACGTCTCAACATAATCACCCATGTCGTCATCGTCATCCGGCTTGATCACTTCCTCGTCTTCTTCATGCTTGATCACTTCCACAACCAGGCGGGGCAAAGCTTTAGCAATCTCCTGGCAACCACGACGAGTTAACTTGCAGGAAGACATCCAAAGGAACCTCATGTTGTAGTAATGATGCAAACCAGAAAGCAAAGCAGCATCCCCAAATGGACTATCTCTAATCTCAAGTTTCTGCAACCGGGGACACCCTTCAAGCACATACTTAAGCCCAGTGTCACTATCACCAGCAAAAGCAACAGACAGTGTCCTTACTGATTTCCCATATTGTCCGATATAACTGAAAGCTCTATCCGTCAATAAGCCAGATACTGCAAGTCGAGTCAGCTTTTTGCAATTCATGACAATGGCTCCAAATCCTTCATCCATAGGTTTTCCAGTAACATGATCAGGCCTATGGCGCCCCATTATGCAGAGGCGGAACACCACAAGATCGGGGCAGTTCTTTGACATGGCTATAACTGCGGCATTTGTCATTCGCTGGCAAAAATACAAGATAGATTGAAGCTTCCTGCAACCTTCTGAAATTGCCTGGAGACCCACTTCAGAAACAGGACCCTCAGTATCCTCCCGAGCCTCAATAGGGAAAACTCGAAGCTCACGGAGTTCCTTGCATGTTTCAGCCGCGTATTGAAGTCCTTCATCATATATGGAATCCAGGACCTGGAAGATAAAAACCAAAATCGTAATTAAAAGACACATTTCCTCTGATTGACCATAAAAGACATTACAATGAAACATACCCAGAAAATCTGAAGCTTGTGGCAGTTGCTTATAATTGGCTTGAGTTGTTCTGCATTGATATTGGCATAGCTAAAGTTCAGCGAGGTAAGGTTGACACAAACTGGGTAGACAGCTGGTAAGTAATCTGGAACAATATCCCTGAAACCAGATAGGCAAACTAAGGATTTGCAGGCAGCAAATGCAGATGCATAATCTGGTTCTTGTTCAACCTGAGCTGCCTCCTCTCCTGGACTAAACGAGCCTGTCCCTAGATGTGTCAGCTGTGGAGCTCGAACCATCAGGCGGTGCAGTTGCCCTACCGGAACAAACCGGTTCAGCCTAAGCTTCTTAAGCAAAGGCGACCTAGCCACCAACTTCTCTAGTGCATCGAAGTTAACAGTACATTCCACGCAATCAAAAATCAGAGATTCAAGGCAAGTCTCACCCTCTGGAAAACAAGATATCCAGTCCACATCATCATCCAGTACCTCTGATTCAATCAGATCTAGCACTCTCAGCCGCCTGCAAGAACCATCAAGAGCAAATCAAACCTTCATTCAATCTCACCTACTAAAATATAATAACTGTTCAAGCAAATATCAAGTCAAACAAAAACCAGAACCCAAACACATGTAAAACTTTTATCACTCAATTCAACCCCCTTCAATGACTCAGCATTGCTCATCACCTTGTTCATTAGTTGAAGAATAAGAAAAACAGATCATGGAAGCACCCAACTTTCAGTCAGTCTCAGATCTAAAAATAACAATAAAGTTTGAAACTTCAAAGGAAGAACTTAATACTCACAAAACCAAAACAACACAAAAATCAGATCTAGCAAACTAAAACAACAAATAACTGAAAAGCCACGCCATACCTGCACCTGCTAGCAATGAAAGCAAGTCCACTGGTTCCAAACCCATCACAGCAAACTAGCACAAGCTCTTTGAACCCAATGAAAGACTTGGAGAGCAGCAGCAGGTCATCGTCAGTAACGGACATCCGCTTCAGGTGAACTTTCTCGAGCCAGGGATAGGCCTTCCCCATTGCAGCCACCCACGGTGCAAAGTGGGCCCCCCAATTCGGCGGCATCAAGTTAAAATCCGAGAACCGGGGCTTCCCTTTCACAGTAACAGACCGGATTCGAGCGAACCGTGAAGTGGCGCGGGTTGGCGACACTGAGTAACAGTTCCCAATGAACAGGTCCGATCGGGTAAGCGCCTCCACACGGTACCATGACTTGCACACCAATGACGCGGCGTTCCGGTCCCGGCGCGAGGTGAGGAAGTGGAGAACGTTCTCCAAAACGTTCTCGAGGACCTGGTCTGGATACGGGGACAGGTACCCAGACTCGGAACCGGACCCGGGAGGGAAAGAATCGGGCGGAGGCTGCGGTGGAGGTGGGGATCGGTCGTCGTCCTCCGACATTTCAGTGCGATCCTCTCTCATGAAGGAGTCGGTCTCTGATCTAGGTTTTTTGTTGATGATCATATAAAAAAGGAAATGGGTTTTGCGGTGTGGCTTAGAAGGGGAAAAGAAATGGAGGGGAAAAAAAGGGAAAGGAAAAGGAAAAAGATTGGATTTTTAGATCATGAAGAGAAAGGGAAAGCAAAGGAAAGGTTGGGTTGTTATGTTTCTAAAAAAAGGTTGGGTTTTTATGTGAGAGAGAGAGAGGGGAGAAATGAGTGAATTCGATGGGAGGGAGTTTGTTTATTTTTGTTTTTAAGGGTTTTTAATTTCTAATTACTTTAATTTTTTTAATTATTTAATAAGCATGATTGGTGACAAGAGGGTGTGAGGAGTAGGGTGTGATGTCTGATGAGTGAGCATTGGGATTCTCCATTTCTATGAGTCTTTTTCTCTTTTCTTTTTTTTATTTTCCTCTCTTTTCTTTTCCTTTCCTTTCCTTTCCTTTTCCTTCCTTTTCCTTTCAATTATCTTCAATATCCATCACTCAATTCCTCCTCCATTATTTGGGGATTTTACCTTTTTTTTCCTACTACAGTGCACTGCTGTGGTGAGTCTGGTGAGGGTGCAATATTTTCTATTCTTGTCTTTAATTAATTACACTTCTTTTACTATTATTTTGTTTCCGTTTAGGTGTAGAAGTTGAATTTGGAAAGCTTTTAAAATAATATTCCCATTTTACATCAAAGATAGTAATTGATTCGTTTCTTATTTTAAACTTAGACGCAACTTTTGAATTTTGATAAACAATTTTGGTGAAAGAAAGTCATCATCAGGTTGGATATTCAAATCTTGTCGTCAACCTCGGAAAATCATACAAATTCTAAGATGAAATTAGCTCTCATAATTGCTTGTCATTATCTTATTAATACTAGTAGTATTTATTAATTCAGCGTATTTATTGAAATTTACTGCTATGATTATTATGACCACGGAAGATTTTGTGTCTCAAAAAGGGAACTTTTTCTCTATAACCATAAAAATTAATTTCATGTTTCGTTAAAATTTATAAAAAAGAATTTTGCTAACGTGATATTTAATATGGTCATTCGATACGGAATAATCTTGATAATAATCATCGCATCAACTAAAATACTATAATGTTCCTTCTTGTTTTAGTTTTTAGCATATTGAATAAAAAAAAAAGGGAAGCTGGGAATGATTAATTAATAATTAATACATAAAAACTAACAGTGACTTAAAAGGAAGTGGGTTGATTAATTAATAATTAGTAAATATCATTTTTATGACGTAAAATTATGGGTTGGATCGACATAATTAATTTTTTTTACATAAAAAAAAGGGAGTGGATGCAATTGAACTCATCCCCTTTCTTAATATGCTGCTGAGGTTAGCATCATTTGTCGTTTACAAGCATTTCTCTTTAGTTTAATTTTAGTTTTTTAATGGAGTGACTAAGTCAGTAGGCTTGGATCCAATCTTACAAATATACTGTATTTTTCTATTTCTGTTTAACTGCGTGGTTATCCCTTTTCCCCTCTCTTTTTTAAATCAAAAAAATCTTTTAAAAATTGTTGTGATTGTGAATTCTGGAAAAAGAAAACTCAAATAAAACAAAAGACTGTGCTTCTTTTGAATGCTCCCACGCTTTGACTCTTTTAATAGAAAAATATTTATTGGATAATTATTCCGTTACTAATAAAATGACTTTCTGATTAAAAAATATTATCTCTAATAAAATCTCATTTTTACATTTTTAATACAAAATATCAATTGACGATATCATTTTGGAATTCGTGATTAGTAGTTACTCCCTCTATCATTAGTGTTTACTATTGGTTTGTGTGAGAGAATTGATAGAATCAAAATATAATTAATTGTTAAATACTCTAAAAAAATAACAAGTAATTATTTCCTTGGTTTCTAGGAAGTTATTTTAATAGTGACGGAGGGAATAACATTTAACCTCCTTAATATTAGGTACTCTCAAAGTATGATGCGCATGGCGCTCCAGATGTAGTGTAGTTTCTAAAAGATTACACATATACTACGAAATATTTACAATTTCTGAAAATTTTTAATTAAAATCAGTTCATCATTCTACAAGTTAATATATTTAATATTTTCTTCCATAGCAAAGGCATTCTCACATCAATATCAATGAATTTTCATATATATCAAAAACTGATAAAAACAATTTACAATTTTACACAGATTATAAGCATTTCTTAGTACGTATGTTACTATTTAAAAGTTAAACTATACGCAGAGCATTATGCATACCGATAAAAAAAAGTTACACAACTTACATAAATTATAATTTTTTTTTAATATACGTATATATTTTTATAAATTAAACTACACCTAAGTTATTAAAAAAAAAATTAATAAGGGGGGCAAACAATATGGTTTAAAGGAATAAAAAGGCTAGCAAGGGACAATATAACAATATAAGATTGAGGTTGGTTTTAGGTGTAATCAAGTAATCATAAAATTTTATATATTTTTTTGAAAAAAGAATTAAATAAAAGAAAAGAAAATAACTTAAGAGAGCATTTTGGTATCAGTCGAATACATGACATGTGAAATGAATATCCACCATGAAGCTTCCAATGTATGGTTAGTTTAGCCGACCATTAGGCAGAGACAGTGTCTTGAACAAAAAGGCAAAAGGAAGAAAACTACCAGTCCAGTGGTACTATTTTGCAACTATCTGCTTATATCTGTTTGCGTGTTTAAAATCGTAAAATCTCGAGTTTATATCATTTTCGTTTATATTAAAAGAATAAAAAATACATTTTAGGATCGTTTCATTCTCACCCTCCACAAAATAAAACGATAATTAATTAAAATATTTTTTCATTTACCATCTACGCTGCTGCGAGACCAGTAATAGTTTTTCCAATATTATCATTGCAAAAACATTATTTTTCTATTTCTTTTTAAAGCAAAGTTAGACATGATATTTTCCAGTAATTTATGAGAAATAATGTATGTTATATAGTATTTTTCTCAACTTAATATTTTTGCAATTAATTTGTGATTACGTGTATGTATCAATCATTCCCAAATTCCAGTCCCAATCCAAGTCGCAAAAAGACCATCATCCAAGAATCTATCTAGAATCATTTTATGTTGACAGACATTTGTATTTTTCATATTTAATCGATGAAAACTTGAAAAGCAACAACAAAAAAATAGAAAAATAGAAAAAGTGTTGATATGACACTCTAAAAAAGCACTAAATATTCGGTAGTTGGGTTGCAACAATCCATAAGTCTCAAAAATAATAATGCAAGAAAAAACTCAAATCGTGTTAATTTTGTCTTTTGATTGAATACATCATCAAAAGAGTGTCAAATTACCCATATAAACAACGCAATTTATTTTTAAAATTTACACGTAAAAAAAAACTTACTATTTTGGCTCTGTTCAAACGTGGGCAAACATAGCGGCAAAAAAAAGTGTGGATAAAATTCCTAACAGGCAGCTTCTTCCCATTTTGTGCTATAAACATGAGTAATAATAAGCAGTGAAAGTGACAACACAGATGAGATAGATATAAAATAGAAAATAAAAAAATAAAAGCTAGCATTGTTTTGTATTTATATAATTTTGAAGTGATGGGTTTGTTTGTCCACACATTACTGAAGTTTTCTTTTGAATCATTTGATTCCAATACATTGTGTCTGTAGTAAAAAAGCCCTTCTCTACTTCTTTCTCTTTATGGTCTCATTTATTTTCCACTAACCGACGACGTATCACCCATATTTTCTTCTTTTTTTGCAGCAAGAAAGATGAGCTTTGGTGTTCAAAAGTGGGGTTTGAACGAAACTAAAAAGCACTTTTTTGCAAACTGCAAAAGCATTCTCATGCTCTTAAATTCAATAGCCTTTTTAGCTCTTACTGTAAAAAGACTTTCGCTACTTCCACGCCACCATTGCTAATGTTACTGTCATTTTCCTCAAATTAGAAACTCTATCTTGGAAGACACTAAGCAATTAACCCATGTGTGGCATTGACCATCAAAATTTTGGAATTTCTTTATTAAAAAAAACTTGGTAGTATTTTTAGCATCACAACAGTAATTATAATGCTTTATGTAATTCTTTCTCGATCTTATTTTTATAGCTCTTCTTTGGCTTTTTTTTGTTTTAAAATCTTATTTACACCGCATTAGCTAATTAAGAAGAGTTGAGTGCTTTCAGTATGTAATTTTCTATACATAAATATTAAATTTAGTATCGAACTGCTCAAATCAACCGGTGATTCATGAAATTCTATTAAGTTAAGTGAGTTTTTTTTAGGATAATGTTGCACTCTTTTAGTCAAAATCACAAACATTTATACTGTTGGACTATAATTCATAAGGCCCTTTTGACCCAAAAAAATTAGTAATTCATAAGAGCCCTTAAATGGGCCAATTTTTATACCCAGTCCATCTACAATTTGGATTTGAACCTCATTTTTTGGCTTTCACTTGAGAAAATTGAGGCCCAACACTTGTGAAAATATGGAACCCCATTTGAGTTTGACTTTTGACTTTGACCCAAAAAATTTACCGTTGTGAAGCAAAAGCACGGGAAAATCCTATCATCTTCCGACACAGAGAAGCAAACTAGAAAATATCTGATATTTCCGAGGAAGAAGGGTCTCTTTGGTTTCTCAGACAGATCCAACGGTTAAACAGAAACAATCGCCATGAATCAGCAGCCGTCCGATCAAACAAAACCCCAATCTTCTGCAACTCCAGTTTCGGACAAACAAAGTCACCCTGCTGACTACGCTCCTTACCCAAAACTCGACCCAAACGACGTCGCTCCCCCTCCTGAAAATTGGACCAGCGTCTCCGTCGGTCCACCCCCTACTGACCGCGCTACTCCCATCCCCGAAACCACCACCCCCCCCGCTGCCGCTTCCGCCACCGCCATGCCGACGGAGTCCAACCCTTATGTCTCTCCCGCTCCAGTGCGCTCCTCCTCTTCCAAAAGTACTAGACTTTACTTCACTACCTATTCGGCTGTAATTTAATTTGACCTAGTTTAACTGTTTTGATTGATTTCTTGTTTGTTTGGGAAATTTGGGCAGATAGGATTGATGCAGTGAAGGATGTTTTGGGGATATGGGGGAAGAAGGCGGCTGAAGCGACCAAAAAGGCGGAGGATCTTGCTGGCAACATGTGGCAGCACTGTATGTTATTATTATTTATTTTCTTACAATGTCTGTGGTAAGCTCTGTGTGTTTATTAGTAATCATAGAACCACTCAATTGGAAGCTCAAGTGAGGCTGTAAGGAATTACTTAATTAAGTACGGTTTTTGTGGATGCGAGAAAGATGATTTTGGATAATTTGAACGCTTTAATTTGAGAGTGTTTTATATTTTGATCATGTTTGCATCTCTAAGATTAGATTGTCAGCTGGATTTGCTTGTGCCAGTGATTGTATGCCTGAAGCAATGGGAATGTTTATAAATCAAGATTTTTTTTTTTTTTTAGCAACTGTGTAGTTTTTGAGTTTGTTCTCTTTTTAACACGGACTAAGGAAATAATGATTTTTTCTTCTTTTATTTCCTGGATTAGTGAAAACGGGACCTAGTTTTGCTGATGCTGCGGTGGGAAGAATAGCTCAGGGGACTAAAGTTCTCGCAGAAGGTGGTTATGAGAAGGTTTTTAGACAAACTTTTGAGACTGTCGAGGAGGAGAAACTTCTGAAGACATATGCATGCTTCCTATCCACTTCTGCTGGTCCAGTTATGGGAATACTGTATCTGTCATCTGCAAAGCTTGCATTTTGTAGTGACAATCCTCTGTCCTACCAAGTTGGGGACCAAACTCAATGGAGCTATTATAAGGTACAAATCACAATCCTTATAGGTTCTTTCAATATCTTGATTGTTGAAAAGATTGTTTGAACTCAGAGTCACTTTGAAAGCAGTGCTTAACACTCAACCACTTGTGCTTCTAAGTGAAAAGCCCATAAGTGCGCAAATTTTTTTAATGACGCAGGCTCTTCTAGTGCATACTGCATAGCATGAGACTCGTTCTTCGTTGAATAGGTTTATATTGACTTTGGATTTGGTTGCAAGAATGATAATAACTTAAAAGTTAGGTTACCTAAATGACCAAGATAGGTTCCTTATTGTCTTTTAAAGAGATTGATAGGTTCCTTATTGTCTTTTAAAGAGATTTTTTTTTTCCATTTTTTTCTTGTCTAGTTGTTTTCATTGTGAAAACACGGTACATCTTCTCCTAGGGCAAGGGGGGTGTATTTTGAGATGGTTTCTAAAGCATCTTCAGTGTGTAAGGGTTACTTGTGGTTGTTTGACACTGGTTTGTGTGCCCAAAGAGTCACAATCTAGCGAAAAAGCAGGAGGGATAGACCTACAAAGTGGTAGGTGGGACCTTGTTAACGAGGGCCTCATCATTCAATGTTAGAGTTTGATGAAGCTATTTGATTCAGTTTACTGACCCAATTAATTTGGGATTGTGTCGTGGCATGTTCATTCTTGTTAATTATGTATGAATAACTCCTTGTCTTGGTGCCAGTGTTCTTCTAGCTGTCTCAAGCTCTGTATTATTTGCCCCATTGACGTGTGACGCCTACTGTTTATGTATAGGTTGTTATTCCATTACATCAGTTGAAAGCTGTGAATCCATCATCTAGCAGAGCGAAACCAACTGAAAAGTACATCCAGGTTATTTCTGTCGACAACCATGAATTCTGGTTCATGGGATTTGTACAGTATGATAGCGCGGTGAAAAATCTTCAAGATGCAGTGCCTAATAGCGTGGTATGATCTCCTCAATCCCAACTGTATCCTGCAGCAAGTTGATGTAGACGAGAATGATCATGGCATACCATGGCAGAGTATCGAGTTGTATGCGGACGTATATGTAAGTTGCATCTGTTTGTGAAGTTGTGGTGGTTTCCCTTTGTCATTGATATCTTGATTGAAAGTTTCAGTATGCTTGGTGTTTTCAAACTTATAGACAATTTATTTATAGATGATAGTTGTGATTACAGAAACATTCTTCATACAATAAATTATTTATTGTGCATCTTGATTCACCTAATATTTGATTTACTTTTATCAAGTAAATAAAAATAAACCTCCGACCAACCAATGCAGGCCTTCTTTTAAGAGGCTTTAATGAACCAAGATCCAAGCCTGAGCACGGCAGCCCAGTCCGCTAACTGATGAGCTTAATAATCTTGGATAGAATCCAACTTGTGTCAGTTTAAACTTCAAACCTAATCTGAACAATTGGTGACGTGAGGACACGGATTGCCTTTCCGCATCCCAACTGGAAACATTACACGATTTATGGTAGATGACACATCAAAAAATCATCAAACACACTGGGCCAGTTCGAAACGTGGGCCAGGCCTTTTACAGCTCATTACATACCTAAGTTTCTCTCACCGTCATTACAGGCTACAACAGCTCATTTACAAGTTTTCTTATGGTTATCTCTTGATAAAATGAAGTTATTGAACGCAATCACGCTTGTATGATTGTTTAAGGCTATAATTCTATATAACCAAACGTCCCTTTCTCCGATTCTGTATATACGTTGATAGATGATTGGTGTAACTGATTTGACACTCTCGTACGATTTTTATGCAATGATTTGATTTTTATGAGTTTAAGGAAGCGGGTTTGAACTTTGGAATGGAGATGATGATACAATGTATAGTTTCTGATAATTTTATCTATTTATTTGGTTAGAATTACCAATAATTATGTTAAGAAGTTAGGAAGAAGCTACAATCATAAGTCGTAAGACTCATGAACACACATAACATAACACATTAGCTTAGCTGTAGTATGTCAGAAGTTCATTTATTATTTATTATTTTGTGTTTGGGTCCGGACAGAGCCCACATGTTCTCCAACGGAACAGAATAAAAAGGTAGGAAGCAACACAAACATGAAACATCAAACATGAGACCGAAGTTGAGATCATTTCTCCGACAGCTTCGCTTGCCCTCTCTTTTCCTTACTTGCCTTTCTCCAACATCAACTTCTGTCTGTATATTTTGTAAATTAATTATTTACTTGCAAGATGCAACACTAATTAATTAATCAGATGCTAATAATAAAGTTTTTGTTAAAATAAATATCAGTTGCAAAACGTTATTAGTTTTTCTTTATATATAATTTTCTCGCTCTCTTTAGTTAAGTGTCTTTTGTGTGTATTTCCAGCAGAAAATTAATCTTTTTTACAGTAAACCAATTCGGTTCCAATGCGTATAAATAAAAAAACGCACATGTGGTGGTGGCATGAGGAATTCAGGATGATGTGATGAGTAAATGGGAATGACAAGGTCTGAAAATTCTGCAAAAACCTGCAAAATGTAACTGGAAAAGACTGTCCCATACTGCTACCCCTAATAACCACCACTTGCTCTATAACCACTTGCCAACATTATTATTATTTTGCTTTTTTACTACCACCACAAGCACGACATTATTATTTATAAATAATAACAAAACAATTGCAAAACCAGTTGAAGAAGAAGAAGAAGAAAACAGACAGATAAACAGAAGAAGGCGAGATGATGGAGAGAAAGAAGGAAATGCTAACAGTTGTTGTAATAAAGACAGAAAAAAAGATTGCACCTTTGCATGCTAAACACGTTTTGATTCATCCACAAATTCTCTCCATCGTCTTCCATCTTCCATCACATGACTACTACTTTCTTACTTTAATTACATTTATCATCTTCCCAGGTTTTAATTAATCAGCGGTAACTAAAAGACAACTGATGATGACGACCTCAAAAATGTCTGAAGTCAAAAGGCAGTTGCTTGCTTTTTCCAGATTTCTTCTAATCATCAATACATCTCAAAATACTTAATTAGAACCCAAAAAGAAACTAATTAA
>NBIL01150667.1:0-10985 GCA_002752925.1 Viola pubescens var. scabriuscula | reverse complement strand
CTCCACATATCATCCGGGTCTTGAACCTTAAGCCGGATCATATCATCCATGCTCAACAAGGAACCCGATGATTATCTAGAATTTCTCCTACGAATATCTTCTCCAAGAATCGAGTCACAAATTCTTGTAAACGTTAGCTTAGCAGTCTCAGATGAACTGCTAACTGTTGTGACAAACCCTGACCAGCTGTCAGGTAACGAGAACAACAACAACAAGGCCTGTACTTCATCATCGAATTTAATCTCAACGGAAACTAATCTTGACAGTATAGAGTTAAACTTGTTCACATGATCAGCAACAGAATCACCTTCTCTCATCCTCGTATTGACTAATAGACGAATCAAATATACCTTATTAACAGCAGAGGGCTTTTCGTATAGATTTGATAACGCCTTAATCAGTCCGTGTGTAGTCTTCTCACCAACAATGTTGTAAGCAACGTTCTTCGCCAGTGTCAATCGTATCACACCTAGAGCTTGCCTATCCAATAAGTCCCAATCTTTTTGACTCATCGAATCTAGCTTATTCTCCTCTAAAGGTTTGTGCAGCTTTTTCTGATACAACAAATCCTCGATCTGCATCTTCCAGAATCCGAAATTTGTCCCATCAAACTTGTCGATCTTTATCTTCCCATCGTCTGCCATCGCTCCCACTCACCACTAACCTTGCTCCACTACCAGTTATTAGGAATCACTTGACTTGGAGAACGAAGATAACCTAGACTGAAGAAAATAAACGACAATTAAATAAGACAAGGATTTACGTGGTTTGGTCTAACCGCATTCCACAAGCCGCACAAATATTATTAATCTCAATAATGCTCTAGTTTTACAATTACAAAACAGTAAATATATATAGGGAAAAGACTGGCCTATGTTCCCTACGCTTCCAATACGGCATATCAGACTCCACATACCCAACAATTCGCTCATTTACTCTCCCTTTCAGCGTCTTGCTCCAACTAATCAATATACTTTTTCAATTCTTCAAACAAGATAAGGCTTTAAACTGAGAGGATCCTTCTCTATGAAACCATCCCAAGTTAACATTTTTCCTACAGTCAGGTTCATCTATCCATTTGGATTCGAAGCGGAACAACTTTCTCTTTCTCTTTTTACCCCCATCCATAACCACTACCAAAGGCCTGTGATCAAACCCCAGAAACAATTCATGGATAACATGAGCCTTGCTCCATTTACATCTCCACAGAGCTAGGGCACCTGACTTTCCCAAAGGATCCACATACTCAGCTTTGTCAAAACCCAACTCCTTTCTTTTTTCCTCCATAAAACTCTCTTTCTTCTTCATCTCCATTAGAAAAATCATGGAGGGGCAGTGTTTCAAGTTGAGCTCTTTAAGAGCTCTAATTGTCAAGGGCTGCCCAAACCCTTGGCAATTCCACGCCATTGTTGTCATTGATACTCATGTGGCTCTTGGCCAGCCACCACCCCCTTTTCGTTTGGATTTTTTGGGGCAGATATTCCTGAACTTCCATCATACTCTGTTGCTTCAACAGTACTTCCCATACTATCCATCTCAACAATTGTGACAGAAGATCTCGCACCTCTGCCTCTTGCAAGTCGCTTGCTTTTTATCCTTCTTAGTTGTCTTTGCAATTTTGTAGTGTTCGACTCTGTTGGAGCGAAGATTTCAAGGAGTGGACATCCATTATACATTATACCATCCCAGTCACTTAACACTACTTCCATAACCCCATAATTATTTTTAGATAGATCATACATAGGGCCCTCTTTATCCATCCTTGGGTTGAAGTCCCATTGCTTAGAGTCTTTCTGGCCCAACCCAAGCCTTCTAAAGAGTTTTCTTGGGTGACTTCCAGGAATGAGTTGGTTGGGCCTTTTAGGGTCTCTAGCCTCTAAGTCAAGGCCCGTCAGAGTGAAGTCCATCTCACTTAATATATTTCGGTATATCGTCTGAAATATTTCAGTATTCGATATACCGAATGCCCAAAATTAAATACCGTACTGTACCGAACTAAATTTCAGTACCGTACTGAAATACCGAGATTAGTTCGGTATGGTATTTTGGTATACCACTCTGAAATTAGTTCTTTATTAAGGAATTCAAAATTCTAGTCAAATCAGTTGCAGGTTGGACAACAGCTCCAACTTCAATAGCTTGTAGTTGGGTAGCATTCGTAAGAGGAGTTGCAGGTTGGACAATAGCTCCAACTTCAATAGCTTATGGTTGGGTAGCATTCGTAAGAGGCTGGACAACAGCTCCAACTTCAATACCTTGGCCATCACTGTTTAGTATAGCCTCCAACTCCATTATCAGAAGAATTTGTATGAAATAAAACAATACTTTCGTCAATGAATAATTTCAAATAAAATCAACAAATTTTAAGTTTTTAACGTTTTGATGGATGATCAACTATAGTTTATCCCTTGTATCGAGTAATTTTGTAATTTGGAATAACCTCATACATGATACAAAACTTTAAGAATGGACATCAAACATCAGATGAAATATACCATTATCAAAGTCATCAAAGAAAGGGTATCTCAATTGAAAAGAGCAAGAGTATTTATGGGGTATTTGAATTGAAAAGAGCAAGAGTATAAGGGGTAAGTACACTGACTGTATGCAAACAGAAAGTAGGAACTATGCGTCTAACCCCATCCTACCAAACACTCCAAGTAGGAACTCACAAGAGATGAATGTTAATTAACAAAAGACTTGATACCTAGTTGATAACAAGGATAGAAATATAAAAACAGGATACCCATACTATAATACCGGAGCAGGACAACAAGAAGAACAAAGATTAATTAACAAACCCTAACCTAATTGACAAATCCTAACCTAATTGACATTAAGAATAGATTAATTTAAAATTCCATTCAAACCCTAATCTAATTGATACCTTAATGAAATTTGTTTGCCTTGTAACCTTGTTTGCATGTGGTGACTGCTTCTGCCTGGTTTGCTTGGAGATGCCGAGATGGGATTAAGCTAGTGGGTGGTGACTGCTTCTGCCTGGTTTGCTTATTTTAGTGTTTATGTGGAGATGCCGAGATGGGATTAAATTGGTGGAGACTGGTGGAGAGGAATTTTGTGTGTGCCAGACCTCAGAGAGTTAGAGAAGAAGAAGAAGAGAGGATTAAGTTGGTGCCTGGTGGTGAGTCAAAACAGAGATAGATGAAGAAGAAGAGAGGAGATGTGAATGCGATGAATGAGTGGAGAGTGGAGTCGGTAATGTAAAATGTAAGTAATAGGAAAACTTCGGTACGGTAGGTTCGGTAATGCTGAACCTAGTAAAACCAATACCGTACCGTACCGAAATACCGAACAGGGAATTTGTGTAAAAAAATACCCACCGAACTTGCATAATTACAGTACGGTAATTCGGTAATTTCGGTACTGTATTTTGATGGACATCCCTAATTATTAAGTTCGTTGCTTCCTCGACATTTGATGTTTCTAGCTCAGCATTTTGTAACCTTGAGGGTTCTGTCCTAGAAGGTTCACCAAAATAGGACTTATGTGCTCCGCCTTCTCTACCAGAATCAATTGTCGCTCTTTTTTTAGCCTCCTTATCATCTGACATAGCCAAACCAACCTCTCGAGTAGTGGGAATTAATTTTTGAAATCTCAAAGTTCCTTTTTCACATAGGTCCTGCCTCTCCTTTTCACAGATATGGGTGTTAGAGAGCCTATCTCGCCATCTTCTTTTCCCCCTCTTTTTAGTGGATTGTCCGTAATCTTCGGCTTTTCACTAGACCGTTGGATCTCATTGCTTTCCTTAGGATGCGAGTTTCGGACGTCTTGAGAAACATCTGTCTTGTGACCGACCGAAGTTCCTATCTTCCCTAACTGTTGCTCTCTTTCCGGGAATCTTCTACCTCCGCCAAAACCTTTTTTCTACCCATAGTACTGCCCACCATTTGACCCACTTTTGCCTATTACATCAGAGACCTCAGCTCTAATTTTAGGACAGTACCTGGTGTCTTTGGGAATTCCTTCTGCTTGTTTAAGGCATCTTTTGTCCTTATGACCCAAAAGACCACACCAGTAACATAATTTTCTGGTAGCCTTTCGTACTTGAACCGTAGGTGGACATCTTTTTTCCTTTCTCTACTCCAGTCTACTCCACTTTTAAGCGACTGGTCCACCTTCAATTCGACTTTAATTATGAGGAAGTCATTCCAACAGATGATTTCCTCTTCTTCAAAGTCAACCTCCAAGAGATTAAAGAAGCTGCCCCTACCACTTTAGCACTTTCCCTTGTGCACTGATTAATTTGTAGTCCATGCACTTAGACCTAGAAGATGGAGGTGGAAAAATCAATGTCCTCCGGCACACAATCTATGGGCCAATCCTTCCTAATCAGATGATTGTCCATCATTGTCCAAGGGCCATCTCTCACCACTCTCAACTTGTTAGCCTCTAGATTAAACACAAAAAGAAACACATTTTTTGCCACCTCATTAATTTTATATCTCTTGAAGGATTTACATGAGCTCTCTACTGTAGATCTAAGAGCTCCTATACCGATTTCAACATCTGTTAGGATCTTGCCAACAAGAACTTCTTGTATTACCTTCTCGTTCGCTTTCTAGCAGGAACCCAAGGAGATTGGTTCATCGGAGCACGCCAGGGAACTTGTTTTACCAACAAGCTCTAAAATATCATTTGTTAGTTTTCAATCATAATTGCAGCGGAAGACTTAAAATAGAAACCTAATCCAAGAACCATGCAAATGAATAGACCATATGACAAACAAGAAATCGAATCTTGTTACTTACACTGGGAAGACGAAATCGGTTAAACAAACAAAACCGAAACCTTAATTCTGAAGGTGAGATTCGGTCACTCAAGCTTGAATCGAATCAATAGACATTGCTTTGCTGAGACGAACACCCTCTATTGGAATCCACACAAATGTCTCTATTTTGAGCGTATCTAATGTTATGTTTCTCTTATGCGTTTTTATCATATATATATATATATATGTATAAGGTTTCACTTGTAAGTAGTTATTTAAATATATATCTTAATATATATTATATAACCGAAAATTTCTATATAGTATATATCAGATATTATCAAATAATCTCAATAAAATCGCATCTAGTATTTATTTAACTCCTTAAATAATTACTATATTTTCTTTTGATCCAATTGGTTAGTTTTTCGGGCATTAGACTAACAATCTCCCATTTTTCCTAAAACTTATTCCAATGTCAAAAGAGTCAATGCATCTGTCTTCAGCTCATTCTAATGTGCGACATTGTAGGTTCACCTAACGTTGACAGTGGAACAACACACTTTGTCTACAAGTCATAAGTGGCCTCTAGTAAGACGTTATGACTACCCAAGTTAAATGAAGGTCGATTGATTCGACTCAACCTCTTGTAGCTATATGATATAATCCTATATGTCACACGATATCTTGATTGAACAGAAGGCATGGTTCTTGTCACCCTTAATCAGTTCAATCATTTACACTCGATCTCTAGTAAACTGATAAAATAAATGACATTGATCACTTTATCAATTCATTTGAGCACGACCATGCATTTCTCAGTCTTACTTATCGAGGCCCCCAGAGACATCTCTCCAAACAGAGGGACAAATTCCATCTTGATCATACATTTCCACTGCATAGATCTTAACATGTCCAATCTTAATCTTTATGATTGTCCCGTTAAAGACAACGTTTGATTAAGTTAAAACATGTTATTCCTTATGTAGGAATCTATGATGATCTCAGGTATGAGGATTCAATAACACATCTACTATGATAATTACTTATGACATCAACCCATGTAGTAATTTCATAGTCCAATACCCTATCTCCACAAAACTACATATGATTTTGATCTGTCTCCATACACCATAATCATCTTATGATTATCAATCAAAACCATACTAGTCATAATTTATTATTGCTCATACAATAATAACAAACTAGAGACAATTTATTATAAGTAAACACGTAAACATTATAATAAAGATAATAAAATTAAATTATGATAATAATCCAAAACATCCAATCAAACAATTACATTAATAATCTTTCACGTGTACTAGGTCTAATCATATAAGAATCGAAGGTAATTTTTTTATTACTAAATAAACTATGTCATCGAATTGCTTATAATATTAGTATTTTCCCCTATCCTTATTACTACTCCCTCCGGAATTTTTTAACTGTCATTCCAGCTTTGGGCACACAGATTAAGGAAGGTCTATTAAAGCACTATTTGAGACGATTGTGTCCTTTTGCCCTCTGAAAAATTACTAGCGTGCCATTGTCCTCATGAACTGGTATTTTTGCCCAAAAAATGCACTAAAATGAAATTCAAACTGAATTTTTAGTTCAATTTGTTGATTGAAATAGAGTGAAATTTGAAGTTGCGCCAAAACTTGAAAATTTAAATTCTGTTTTATTTCCTCCCTTTACACTTTTACTTGTCTCCTCTCTCCACATACTTATTCAATCAATTCCTAACTTTTGATTTTCTGTTTATACCAACAAACCAAAATTATGAATCCTTTGTTCCTTGATCTTTTGGAAGAGAATCCACCTCTACAACCACATCTTCAAGTAGTATGTCGTCAATCAAATCCACTCCCTAAAGAACCAAAATTCAATGGAGAAGATGATCATGGCAATGCGTTTATGGGAAGTGGATGAGCGGAATAAATGATCGATTTAAATGTGGACCCGAATCTCGGTATGATTCATTTACATGGGTTCTTATTTCATTTACTCATATAACATTTTAGTAACGCAACTGATATACGATTCTGTTTTTATTGTTAGACTTGAATGAACCGGTCCTCAATCAGAAAAAGAAAGAGCTGACTAACGAGGAAAGGAATGATGCACATGGAATGCTTTTGTAGCAGAGTAAAAAGGGGATAAAATGAAAGGGGTCAACTAGGGAAGTGGCTGAATTATTTAACGTCTCCATGCAAACCATCCAAAGGTTGTGGAAAAGGGGAAAGGAATCCGAGATCCATGACACATCGACCAGCAGAGTTAAAAATTGTGGCCGGAAGAGGGTCCAAATTAATTTGGATAGGATTTGAGAAATCCCTTTGAGACAGAGAACCACTCTGAGATCTCTGGCTGCTGTTCTTGGTGTGTCTAAGACCTTTCTTAGGAAGAGAATGAAAAGTGGAGAACTCCGGCGCCATAGCAATGCCATTCGGCCAACATTAACATAGGGAAATTGTCACTGAAGGTTGCAACATTGTCTATCAATGATAGACCCCTCTACTTCTGATGGTAACAATCTGACCTTCTCCAACATGGAAAATGTTGTCCATATCGATGAGAAATGGTTTCAGACGACGAGGAAGATTCAAACTTACTACTTGGTGGCCGATGAAGATGATCCGGTAAGAACTATCAAATCATTTAATTTTGTGCCTAAAATAATGGTTTTAGCAGCGGTTGCTAGGCCTAGGTATGATTCTCAAGGGACTTGCACATTTGATGGTAAAATAAGAGTGTTCCCATTAGTTCACGAGGTCACCGCAATTAGGTCGAGTAGCAATAGGATGTCTGGAATAGTTGAATTGAAGGCAATCACGAAAATTGATAGGCAGGTAATCCGGAATTTTATGATAACCAAGATTTTACCGGCCATTAGGGACAATTGGCCGAGGGATAACATCACAGAACCAATCATAATACAACAAGATAATGCTAAGACACATATTTTCGAAGATGACGCAGAGTTTATTTGTGCAGCTCACACATTAGGTCTTAATGTTAAGATACTCTGTCAATCCCCTAATTTCCCAGATCTAAATGTGTTGGACTTGGGATTTTTTAGAGTCATACAATCATTACAAGAGAAAGAGTGTGCTAGAAATGTTGTTCAATTGGTTGAAGCTGTTGAGAAAGCATTTTGGGAGTTTTCAGGCAAGAAGAGCAACAACATATTCATAACACTTCAGTCTTGTATGAGTGAGGTAATGAAAATCTTGGGTTCCAACACATATAAGATTCCACACTTAAAGAAAGAGCATATGGAAATACAAGGCATAATACCCTCACAACTGTCTTGCGATCCAGTAGTTGTTGCAATTGCTAATGCTCATTATCCTCAATAACAAGGTAAGTACCAATACTAATTTTCTTGTTTAATTCTATCGCACCTTACTTTACAAGGCCACGTACACTATGTTGACTCTATGTACTCTTCCTTTTTTCAGGTTGTTATATTGCAGACAATGGAGGATAGCATAGTATTAATATGTTTTGATTAATGTAGATTGGGAAATGGAAAATGGAAGATAGTGTAGTATTAATACGTTTTTTGTTTGTGATGGTAAATTAGTGGATAATGGTTGTTAGCATCTTAATGACCTTGTATGTTAGCATTCATTATGCATATGTTAGAAAGATTTTGCTGGTATAAATGTAGGTGATATTCTCATGATGAAAAGGGATGACACTTTGGGGGTGATTTATTGGGGCTAATGATGTAGCTAATGCAATGGGGACTTCTGTTGGGTCTGGCGTGTTAAGTTTGCGACAAGCAGTGATCACTGCAGCTGTTCTTGAATTCTCCGGCACGTTATTGATGGGAACCCATGTTACAAGTACAATGCAGAAAGGAATTCTTGTGGCTAATGTGTTTCAGGAGAAGGATACTCTACTTTTTGCTGGCTTGCTCTCTTCCTTGGCTGCTGCTGGAACTTGGTTGCAGGTGCACTTCTTAACTACTAGTACTATCTTGTTTTGGGATTTTGAATGTTGTCCTGATATGGGTTCTTGATCTTAACGGACAATGTGTTTGATTGAGCCAAATTACAACAGTATTTACCATGTATTTCTCTGCCCTTTTAGAATGATGTATTATTGATTATAGTGGTTTTCATCCTAATTCCGCAGAAAGTGCCTTTTGGAGCTTAATCAAGAGAAAGTAGCGAAAGAGGAGCATTTCAGGTACAATTTGCACAACTATCAGAATGAAGAGCCAAGAGCTTGCGAAGAAGCCATTTTACGACCCCCCTTGACCAAGGAACCTTTCCTTGGCCAAGCCTCCGATCAGACGAGGAAAGTAATCTAGGACGACGATCTCTGCAGTCAAGCTAGTCATGCCCCGCTGTTCAGCAATATTCATGGACGTGTCCAACGATGATTATCTTCCTATTCGAGCATCCTTCTGCGAGGAGAAGATCTATCATTTAATTAAGATACAATTTTGGTTTTATTGGGATTTAAGTTTCCCTTTAGATATTTTCCCTTTTTATTTGCCTTGATTCTAGGAGAGCTGGACTATTTAAGCCTCTCCTAGGGTTAGAGGCCGGAGGGGAATGCATGCATAGACTTACTATTTGCTTGCTTTTGCATCATTTTTTATTCTCTCATACTCTTTCTCTTCCGGTGACGGAAGATTAATAATAATTTCTATTCATAGTTTATATCCTTTTCGATTATGAGTATGTGTAGCTAAATCCCTAACTCTTGGTAGAGGCAACTTAGGCATGAGTATGAGTGTCGCATGAGACCTGATTGATCTTTAATAATTCTCTATTTGTATTTAACTGATTCCCGTGCTTAATCTTTGCATCTTTTGTTTAGTTTTGGATTTGGCCAATCCAGGATTCTGCAGTAGTGCAACTGTCATTCTGAACTCGAATAACGTAACCTCACACCCGAGAAGGATCGAAGTAGACATCTATATGTTAGCGGCACAGATCGTATAACAATAGGGGGAAAGGTTAATCTCACGAAAGCCCGATTGACGCCCAAGGAAACTGTTGGGAGTTGTCTTCTCCTAGTCCGTTTATTTATCGATCAGTTGGTTCTCCAAACGAGTCGACCGGCAAGGCATCACCGGTAGCCCTTAATCCTGCGCCTTGGCCACGGGGGTGATGCTGAGAAGGAGAGAAGCAAGGACCAGGGGTACCGAAGTCCTATAGCAACTCAATGGACCGAGGAGGAATATTTTTGTGTCGATGACTGCATCTCATTACTCATAGCTGATAGCCTCTGCCAGGAATTTACCGCATATCTAATTTATCAATTCAACTTCTTCATTGTCTTGATCAAGGAAACTTTCTTTCTTGGGCAAGGCGATCTCTTAGTTTTAATTATTTTAGTTATTACCACTGCCAATCCAAGCTTCTTTTAAACACATCATTGCAAGTTTCATTTAAGATTAGTACCAATATTCTCTATGTGGATCGATCCTCTTACCGTTATACTCGAATCCCTTTTTGAGTCTATAATAAGTTGACTATAAATTTAACTCTTGATTTGCTCCTTACGACGGGTGCGGTCAGTGTTGTATTTTGCAAACTACAGCTGGGTTGGACCGCTTGGAGGTTTCTGTTGAGGGACTGAAGGAGATAAAGGATGATGCCTACTTTAATGATGAAAGGGATGACACTTTGGGGTTGTTCTGCAACTTGTTCCCAACACCGATTAGTGTTTATATTTGTGTGCTTTTGTATCAGCTGGAATTGGAGTAACGAATTTTTTGTGTAAACTGCTTGCTAAACCATACCAATAATTCAGACATAAAATAAAGCAGCAGATTGAAATTATCAGATAAAGTCTCAATTTATTGAAAATAGGAAATTTGCATTGATAACTGAATGACTGATATCAGAGATCCTAACTACATTAATTGTTAGGGATGTCTGCAACCCCATTCTCAAAGCGCTTGAGATATTCACCAGCAGTGCTGACATTCCTCAAAGCCAACTCCAAAAGAGCCCTCTTCTGCTCCATGTGAGCCAAAGTAGAACCGAGGTGGGTGAGGCAATCACGAATTAATTTTATGGCTGTAACAGCCTCATCCCCTTCTTCTTCTGCATAGATCCACTCCTACACCAGCCTCAGCTCGTCGGCTCTTGTCTGTTCTGAATAAATTGAGAGTAAAATAAATTGATAGAAGGAAAATTTATGTGGATGAGAAAAACAGGCCTTGTGATCACTTTAAATAGGGAAGGAGTTTACAAAAGGAGTCCTGGCTTGGGAGTGGAAAAGG
>NBIL01150649.1:0-18614 GCA_002752925.1 Viola pubescens var. scabriuscula | reverse complement strand
ATAAACATAAAAAGACTATTAACGTTAATAGTAATTTTTCAAATAATTTCTTTTTTTTTTATATTCGGGTCGGGGGGGTTTTAAATGATTAGCCAACCTATTGTGCTATCGTTCAAATGATTAAGGTGTAAAAGATAATCACCATACAAATAGAATTAAGAGAAGCTGCACAATTCAAGCAAGGACATGCAAGTAAAAGGAAAAAATCATCATTGTACTACACTGCATGTCTCTTTATTTTTGGCCTTGCTTATAACTCATTAGAGAGTTGATTAGTTGCCCAAAAGTGATCTTGGCATTGATCTCTTCTATGGTCGTCACCTTGGCATCCATGAATTTGAAAATTTTCTTAAGATCTTTTCAACAATCTTCATCTCTTATTGACTTACCAAGATTGTCAATAGCATTCACTAGTTTTTGCAACCAAGTGTTTTGTTCATAGATAATCTCATCACTTCCTATTGAGGAGTCATATTTTTTTTTCAAGGCATTAAACCTTACATTGTTAAATTGGGAAGTTCCGTCGTAATCAATAGAAAGTGTATTTCAAATACCTTTAGAGTTTTACCAAACACTTTATTATGTCGAACTCATAAAGTGAGAGACCACGATATAAAATATTATTGGCCTTCTCTTCCACCATCTTCAATCTTCTTGTGCCCATCAGACCTCTTGTCGTATTGTAGAGATTTGATCGGAATTGATGAAGTGACTTCTTTTATGGGTGCCACGTACCCATTCTTAATGCAATTCCACACCCTAGAGTGAAAAGACCTAATAAATACTCTCTTCTTGATTTTCCAATGTAGATAGTCTCTACTACTGAAGAAATGTGGTTTGTTGAGTGGATGCCTACCCATTCTTAATGCAATTCCACACCCTAGAGTGAAAAGACCTAATAAATACTCTCTTCTTGATTTTCCAATGTAGATAGTCTCTATTATTGAAGAAATGTGGTTTGTTGAGTGGATGCCTTTCACTGGTCATTCTAGATCATTCACTCGAGACAATAAAACCTTCTATGAGTGATCTTGCTCCGCTACCAATTAAAAAATGACGTAGAGGGGGGTAAATAGACTACAAAGTATATAAATTTGTTTCTTTCACAATTTCACAAACATTTGGTGTGCATTATAAGGAAAAAAGCAATATTATGAAGGCAAAAGCAATATTATCATGGCAAAGAGATATGAAGCATAGATACACATGGATACGATACGACATGATATATTGATATGATAATTTTAAAACATTTAGGCCACGATATCGCTAAGGACACATCGATTTTATAAAAATTTAAAGATATATTTTACATATTTTTCAAATTAAAAATCATTTTAGTAGTTAAAAAATTAAGATATCATTTTAACAAAATGCCTTTGTAGATGCCAATTTTTAAAAAATGAACCAAGCATATGTAAAGATTATATTATTGAATAAAAAAACTCGAGATTTATATTTTACTAAAATTACTTGCCTACCTTTGTAGCTATTTTTTTTAAACTACATAATTTGAGTTATTCAAATTTTAATCAATAAAGAAATTTATTACTTATCCAACTTATTGTCTTGTTTAAAAAATTATCTTATTTAATTATATTCAATTTTAAAATTTATTTTAATTATTAGTTTATCTAAATTAATAAAATAATTTAATATGATTATTATGTGCTATTCTATAACATGTTAAATAACGTTATATGTTTCAGAGTAACTTGACATTGAGTTTAGTAATTTTTTACTTAAAATTTTCTAAGTAATCAAATAATAAAAGAGATTTATGTACTAAAAACAATTCATCATCTTCAATCATGGTAATATCCTGAAGTTATTATCTATATCATATAAAGTCTTAACTAAAATTTATTTAGATATATTTAAATCAAATTGAATTAAATAAATTATTATTATATAAAGATAAAGTAATAATTTTTTTTACTTTCCTTTAGAATTCTCGAGTACAAAACAAAGATAAGAATATTATTTTCTCAGAAATTTTAAATTTCATCCAAATACAATCATTTAACTTTCTCTCAATCACTCTCCCAAAATTCATTCTCTCGGGGAAGTGATTGTAGGGGGGAAATAATATTCCATCAACCAAACGCTACCTTAATTGAAGTTCAAACCTTAAGAATGAAAAAAAATTATACTGATAAAATTATCCCTTTAGGTCTGACGGTGCTCAAATATAATTAATTTTTACTCCTTTTGAAATTTTTTAACTGTGGTTCCAGGCTATTTGGAAAAGCACACAATTACTTGGCGCGGCACTGCTTTTCAGAGAAATGTGAAATCCGAAAAGAACAAAAAGAGAGACAATTGAGGGAAAAAGTAACGTGGTCGAATTCTTTTTTTTTTGTTTTTTTGGTAATCTTATTTGGGCTTCTTGTACAAGTAACAGTGGATAGCTAGACGGGTGGGTAGCATTAGCTTCAAGCCAATACACACTTTTGGTTTTGATTCTTGAGTATGATATACTCTTTATTTCTCACACCTACTTATACAAAATCTATTTAGCCAAATATAATATGAGTTGTGAGTTCCGCGATTAGTAATCGGTAAAATAAATATTTTTTATCTTTCTTAAACCTCTGAATTTTAAACATGTTATCTTTTCGATCGGTAGTACACACCCAACCATTTAGTTATTTTCATATTTGTTATAAATCTATGGGTTTATTATTATTAATAGGCTATATAACAATTTTTTAATACTAGGTTGGTAGTTTGTTTTTCTTTTTATGGAATGCAGGTCGTATTTAAAACTTCCAATAAGCTGAACGACTGCTTCTAAAAGAAAAGAAAAGAAAAATTACAATATTATGTTAAAATTTAATACTATAATTCGCATTATTTTAATTCACGAATTCAGGAAGAATTTACCGAAGAGAAAAGTAAATGAAAACTATAAAAAAGAGCTTCTTCTTATTCGCGTAACCTCCATCTCTCTCTCTGTTTCTCACCTCTCCAAATCACACCAGGTCTCTCTCTCATCTCTCCCCCTCTCTCTATCTCTAGGGAATTCTGTTCTCTCTTTGTTATATAAACAGCAAGTAATTGTTAATTCTTACTACATGAATGTTTATATATGTGTGATTGGATGAACGTGTACAGGTGGGCAGAATAGAGGAAGATCTGATGTACTTGCTGGTGGATCTTAATTATACACAAGATCATGATGGCCCTTGAACATAAAGGTATGTTGTTTTCTATTTTGCAATCAAAGGCGTCGTTTTTTTCCATCAGTGATGGTCTAATTCTGTGCTTCCTAGTGTAATTCGGTTCATGGGCTGTTTTCTGTTTGCTTGTTTTGTGTGTGGAAATAATGCAATTTGTTGTTCTGTGATAGGGGTTTTGGTTGGACTTTTCAGTTGATAGTGAAAATTCAGTCTTTCTATGTCTTTGTTGAAGTCCTCTTCACTGTCTGTGTTTATATGTGATATTAGTGTGGTACAATTTGGTCTTAAGCTGTAGCGGGTTTGGTGAATGTGGGTGGGGGAGTTTTTCTATCTGCTATTGTTGTTAACTGATTTGGTTGTACTTTAAGGTTTATTGGTGTGTTTTCGGAGAATTGGATGCTAGTGGGGTCACTGCTGGGAGTGTGTATTTTAGATTCTTATAGATTGGAATGTTAGCAGGAACTGTATGTATGTTGTAACGAGAACTTTTGAGTTTCGACATCAAACCTTTAAAGATGAGGTGTTGCAAATTTTGCTCATGTACTTTTGAAAATTTTGGATTTTATGTTATATTGGTGTCCAATCCATAGTTGGTTTCGGGAGATACTGGATTTTTTGATTTTGTGAGAAGGTTGATGATGGATACTGACTCAGTTAGCATCTCATGCAAATTAGTCATTGTCCTAACACAGTAGACAACTAGACATTACTTAGATTCTGATAAAGGTGGATATGTAAGTACACTGTATTGTAGTCTCGTCAGTTCTCTGCCTTGTTTTGTATAATTAACTTAATTATGTCAGGTTAGTTAAACTATTTTTCACTGAAGGCAGATTTTGGATGAGCCATCTTATTTCCTAGATAATTTACTTGTTCTCAAGCTCTAAAAAATTATTTATCATAAGCACCCTGAACTCAGCTGGACATTCAGTTCCTGTAATAATTTAGAATAAGGATACTAGCATTTTTATGCCAACACCATTTACTAATTGATGTTGCAACTTGTGATTGGTGTTTTATTCTTGATTTAAAATCAATAACTGCCAAGAAAATAAGAGAGTGCCATGTGCGAATTAGTGAAAAAGTTAGTAGCCAAACTTCTAGCTTTGCTCACTAATGTAAGCTTGTGAGGGTTGAGGAGATGAACAGAATTCTTAGTAATGTTAGATATGGTCAATCATACAGATTGACCCGTATTCTCCTGCAGAGATAACTTGAAGGTTCATTTCTCAAGTTTGCTTGCTAATGAGAAGTATCACATCCTCGGCCATGTGCTTTGGAAGCATGCTGATGAGCCAAGAATTACCAATATGCCCAAAATTCAGCTCATCTTCTGGTGCAGAAATTTCTAAAAGAGTGATTTAGTAACACATTTAGCACTTTGTGCCTAAGAAAAGATCTTTCTTCAAACTCATTTGTATTTTTCTCCTTCAAAATCATCCCAATATATAACATGATGGAAGAGATTCTCCAACTTAAAGCTTCTCTCCCAATTTTGCTACTACATGTCTACTCCTCTTGGAAAATTCAAAAGCTTTTTTTCAACCAATTCTTTCTCAACACAAACTGAAAATTTAATATCTTAACCGCACTTGCTGAAAGCGAGCTCCAGCTTCATAAAATGCTTCTCCATAGAGCTTCTTCTGGTGTCCTAATGAAATTTCCTGTTTTAGCTTCTCTAACAGTCTAGCTAGTGACATATAAGTGTAGTAAACCAAAGCTTAAGTGAACAGGGTTATAAAAGAGTACTCATACTCCAATTAGGTACTTAGTGGTAGTGCTACTTCCGAACAGCTAAGCTGCTGCCGCACAATTTTGTCATCTGGAAAGTGCTTCTGAGGACACTCTAGTCTAGCTTGAATGAAGTTAAATTCTGCAACACAAGAATGGGCTGTGTCATCTATAACCACACTACCACTAGGCTTTGTGGTGTTAGGCAACAAGAAACAACATGAGAAAGAGCCTCACTGCAGTGAGGGATGCCAGATTAGGCTCCCTGTATAATGATGAAAGGAAAAGGTGAGCGATGGTTTACTCATGTGACGGTTAAGGTGGTACCTATAGAAGGATGAGAGGAATGACTGAGGTGATTTGGTATTGGCTGGACTGAAGGGACACTGCTTGGAGAAGTGACCAATTCAAGGTCTTAGGTTAAGAAAGAGGGAGGGCTAAGCCTAGGTTAATGTGCATGGATCTTGTAAAGACCTGGAGTAACTAAGATAGAAATGAATGGATATAAAAGAATGAGAGCCCACAATCCTCAATGTTTCTCCCTAAATCTGGAACTCCGGGACATTTTCTCCCCAATTTTCTTTCTTAAATCTCAGGAAGATGTAATAAGAAATGAAAAGCAACATATTGTAACATCTCTAGAAAGTGCACACTGTTACTACTTCCATTTTGGATAGCAAAGATCTTTTGCCCTTTAAGGGTGGAATGCACTTTCTATTCTAGACTTGGATGCACTATTGAGCATCTAAAAGTACCAAGCATCAATACCCTGGATTTCATTGGACCGGATTTTGTTAATAATGCTTGCATTCTTTAGTTCAAATTTGCTGTCTTTTCATTTCGTGTGTCAGTGCTTTGTATACATGTCTTTCTGAAGATTTACAATTGTTTTGTCAATATGTATGTGTGCAATTGTCTGTTCATAGCCTTCAAGTTCTCTAGTTAAAACAAAAAGAAAGGTTCGAGGATATATCATCTACTGTACAAATATCATTTTGGTATAGTTTGCAGATAATATATTCTATATAAATGTCACTTTTTTTTCTCTATTGGTGTTTCCCATGCATATGCATGTGCCTAATGCTACTTTCTTGAAAAGTAAAAATAAAAAATCAAATGCTTTGCTTTTTCTGCCAAGTTTTATCATGGTTGACAATAAGATGATTGTAGTTTTATTTATTTAATTATTGTTTTCTTTGACAGAAAGCATGCAAAGGAGCTGCGAGGCCTCCTTAAAATGCCTCCAAACCAAGGGATTCCCTTACGGGAATTCCTATGAAGGCTTTCCAGAGCTTAAAGAAGAAATCAATGCTCATGCAGGTGGGGATGTGGGAGAACAAATTCGCTCGCTGAATAGTGAGTTTCTGGAACTTCCAAGTGAATTTCACAACACACCTGCATACCATCATGATTTTGGCGCATGGTCAAGCTTCTATCCAGATTCTCAAAAGGTGCAGCAGTGCCAAATGAATTATGAGAGTCACTTTTATCCTTTTCCTATGGAGAGTCGATTCCATTATGCCCCATTCAATAACTTTTCGCAAGGTTATCCGTATGAGATGCGGTTTCAAGATTTCCAATATTTTGTGGTCATAGACTTTGAAGCTACTTGTGACAAGGAAAGAAATCCGCATCCCCAAGAGATAATTGAGTTTCCATCTGTTATTGTGAGCAGTGCAACTGGCCAACTAGAAGCCTGTTTCCAGACTTATGTGCGGCCAACTTGCAATCAGCTCCTAAGTGATTTCTGCAAGGATCTGACTGGTATACAACAAATTCAGGTTAGTTTGGTTTTATTTGCACTTTAGATAAGAGACTAAATATGCATTTTGTTGGAACTTGGCAGCATTTAGTTGATGTTGTAGGGTGCCAGTGACACTTGGACTGTTTGTTTGGATTACTAAATCACTCTTTTTTAAGCAACAGATCATAATTATCATGAACCTCAATCTCCTCCTTTACCACCGCCACCACCACCACAATACTGACCCTCGAACCTGTGACCTCTGACTAACTAAATTAGAGCTTGGTCATTTTTCCACAGGGCGGGTCAGTTTAGTAAATCACCCTTTGGTTGGGAATTTTTTCTTAATCATGGTCACAATTTCCAGATATCGTTATGGAGGGTATTGTTTGCGTTTGTGCTATGACCAGTCCTTTTTCTTAGGTAGTGTAAGGAGTTGATCTGGCTGGAGTTATAACAAGCATAGTGATAAAGTTGGGTATGGTTCTAGGTTAGTTCTTCCCAAAAGGCAAGATATCATCCCATGCTGGACTCAAAAGTTGTCAAAAGAAAAGACTCTCTGACTGTGCGGTCATATTATTTGCTTTTTGCTTTTAGGATTGGTTGGCATCTATTTTTTCCTTCTTTATGATTCTCCCATAAATAGACTTGTGCTTTAGAGAAGCTAAATGGGCATTCAACTTACCAACCACCAATAGGATGAAAGAGAGCTGGCAGATTGGTGGAAATTGGTGAAGTTTTTAGTAGGAAATCTTCAATGTTGGTTAATGATGGGATTATTTCTTGGTTGAACATTATTGTATTTGCAGATTTATTCCCTAGAATTTCCTCTGGTTGTTCAGTCTTAAACTTTTCATCTGTGTATTTTATAACTGCATTTCTCTTGCAGAAATAGTAGAAGTCATCTAAACCTATTTTCTTGGTCTGCACTGTTTTTGCTTATGGATTGTATTTTTGAGCCTCAAAGTGCCATTCTTATGTTTCTGTATGATTCCAGGTGGACAGAGGTGTCACACTTAGTGAGGCTCTCATCAGGCACGATAAGTGGCTTGAGAAGAAGGGAATAAAAAGCTGTAACTTTGCTGTGGTGACGTGGTCAAACTGGGATTGCCGAGTAATGTTGGAATCAGAGTGCCGATACAAGAAAATCAGGAAACCTCCTTATTTTAACCGGTAAGTGATCAGATAGAGGCTTGTTGATTTCAGCTTTGTCATTACAAATATATTCGATCCATTTTGTTAAACCTTTTTTAAATGGCCAAAATTTTGCTAATATAATTTTGGAAACACATTAACTTAAAGCCTTCTTTTGAAAATGTGCTATATCAGCACCCGATAAAACTGCCAAATCATACCCTTGTATTTGATATAATTGTGCAATTTCATCTAACTTAAACGATGTCAAAATAAACTAAACATAATTACATTTTCTAGGTTTGGCCATATTGTCATGTATTTGTCAAGTTAGCAATTAATATATTCACGTTAGATGCTGTAACTAAAAATAATTCTTTGAGAGGCAAACAATTGAGGATTATGCATCTGTTGGCAACTCCTCCTTTTTGCTCAGTACCTTCATTAAACGTGCTTAGAATATGGAACTTCACATAACCTAAATTGTTTTCTTTTTTTGTTTTGGGTTTGTGTTTGTTAGATGGATCAACTTAAGAGTTCCTTTTCGTGAAATATTTGGTGGTGTAAGATGCAATCTAAAGGAGGCTGTTGAGATGTCAGGCCTTGCATGGCAGGGCCGTGCACATTGTGGTCTGGATGATGCCAAAAACACTGCTCGCCTTCTATCACAGCTCATGCGCAGGGGTATCAAATTCGCCATAACCAACTCACTAATGTGGCAGACAACTGACGGATCATTCTCATGGAAGCAGGCTCCTCCTGAGAACATACCCTTTTCACCACAACAGCCCTATAATAAGCTGAAGGAACTGCATGTTCCTGTATTTCAGCTTCACCCGTTCTGTTTCTGTGGTGCCAAGAGCAGCAAAGGTATGGTTCGGAAGCCTGGACCGAAGCAAGGGAGCTTTTTCTTTGGCTGTGGCAACTGGACTGCCACTAGAGGCGCCCGCTGTCATTACTTTGAATGGGCGGCATCTCCCTGACCTAAAATTATGCGAACGAAAGACTGTTATGTTTCCTTCTCACATCCTGAACTATGCTGGGGATGTGTTTATGTAAAAAAAGAAACGGAAAAGGAAAAAAAGAGAGGTAAAGGTAGTGGGTTGTCTCTCCTAGTGAAGCATGTGTGCTTCTTTAGAGAACGAAACATAAAATCGTTGGCTTAGTCGCTCGTCGAGAAAACATCATCATAAGTAGAAGGCTACAATGTGTAAAAAGCTGACTTGTTGTTGACAGGAGAACAAATTGGGAAAGTGAAAGGGTAGTTTTTAGGATGGGTTTTTTACATGCCAGGAGTGGACATGTTAAATTATGATTATGTTAAATAATCTTGTGAGAATAGGGACATTTAGTTTCCTATGAAAATCTAATGAGAGTGGATAGGGTTGCTTGCTTGAACCCAGTTTGCTTGCTGATAATTCTGGCGTTTCTGTCTTCATTTCTTTTTTTTTATATATAAAAATTAAATCTTTGCATTTAAAAAAAAGTTAAAAAATCTTTGTTTATTATCACTGGAGAAGAAAGAAAAAACAAGGTTTGGTCCACCTACTTTCATTTGTTTACACACAAGTTGAATTACTAATGTGTTGGTGTCTAATGACATCAATGATTGCATTTTTTGTTTTTATATTATATATTATTACTTTTTTTTAAAAAAAAATTATTAAGTTGTACGGTTGAACCGTTTTATGTTCTTGTTTTTTCCTCCATATTTCAAAATGCAATTAGGAGCTCGGATTTGAATTCTTACTCTCTTTATTTATATATAATTTGAAATAGTATCAGTGAACAATAAATTCATTGATTAATCGTTCAATCTTTAATTCGTAAGAAACATCAGTAAATTATAAGTTTGTTTATAAATTTTTTAATTAGTAAATATATCAAATTGTATTACAAGTGAGAGGTGGTGTGCTTGTGTATTTGTAGGTGTTTTTCCTTCCAGGAAAAAAATATAAATAAATAAAAAGAGAGTACATTAAAGTTTATATTAAACAAAAATTAAAATTAAGGATTAAATTACACATTAAAGATACTTTAAGGACCCACATGCATGAGTATAATATGCTCTTAATGACAGTGCTTGAAATGTCGGGAAAAAAATTATAAAATAAGTGAGCAACAGTGTCTCTCCTCGGATCAAAACCAAAAGGAAAAGAAAAAGAAAAAGAAAAAACACCGTCTCTTCAGTGCTTGAGCTTCAGTTGCAGCACCAAGGTATTTCTGGGTTAGAATGCTTATCTTGAAAATATTAGTATATTTCTTTTTATTCATTTATATTTTGGTTTAAGAAGTTAATGTGCAAATTATGACTATATTTTTCTTGATACTGTCATTTTGAAGTTATTTTGGAGGTGGGTTGTTATCAGATGTTGGTTTGTTTGGCGGTAATTTTCTTTTTAGGTATTTTGTGATGGATGGCTGAATATGTTTGGAATTATGATATCCTTGGCAAAACATTAGGTTTGGTATTAAAAAAAAAAAGATTTTCCAGTGTCCGCACATCTTCTTTTCCGAAACCATGATTCTGGTTTGAACAGATGAAGGGCGGTTTTCAAAACTTGGCTACTTTTTTATTAGTGTATCTGTAATGGTAAAACACCAAACTATAGCCATTTTCCTGAAAAAAAAGAAAAAGAAAGAGTGGTTTGAGTGAAGAAGCAACAATTTGTTGTTTTTGTTCTCCAGAGGTGCTCTGTAAGAACAGTCCCAAATGGACAATTCAAACTCTTACGCGAATTTAATTGTCTATTTCAATAAGGGCTATGTATGTGTGTGCGCGCGCACGAGTGCTTGTTTCAATGTGCGGTTCATAGGCTTTGGAGTTAAGACCAAACTGTTTATCTTTGTACTATGCCATTTGCTGTGTTAAGGCAATTGCTTTTATTCTTTGTTGGGATCCTATTTCTATGTTTCATGAAGCACAATACTAACCATCTTGATGATTTTTAGGTTTTCTCTCTCACAAAGATTTCGGGTCCTATCTGTGTTGGCCTATTATGGCAGAGGCAGTACCATTTGGCATTGCGACTGAAATATTGCTCAAATTGGGGTCCTCGGTCTTCCACGAAATTGGATCTACATATGGTTTGGAAAGGGAGTTGCAGAAGCTTGAGAATACACTCTCTACCATTAAAGCTGCTCTCCTGGATGCAGAGGAGAGGCAGGAAAGGAGCTATTTGGTGCAAGATTGGATAAAAAAGCTCAAAGACGTCGTCTATGATGCTGATGATGTGTTGGACGTGGTTGCAACCAGAGCTTCGCAGCATCAGTTGCAGACTCAGGGATGGCCAAAAGCCAAAGTTTCAGAATTTTTCTCTCCCTCAAATCAAGTTTTCCGCTACAAAATGAATAAAAAAATTGAAAAGATAAGGAAAAGATTAGATGACATTGCTGCAGATATGGCCAAGTTCAACTTCAGGGAGAGGATCATAGAAATGCAGGCTGGGTCCGGGAGTGCGAGTAGGGAGAGAGAGCAGACTCATTCTTTTGTGTTGACATCTGAAGTTATTGGGAGAGAAAAGCATAGGGAGGAAATAATACAAATGCTATTAGCCTCCAACAATCAAGAAAACTCTATCATCTCAATTGTTGGTATTGGGGGCCTTGGAAAGACCACTCTTGCTCAATGGGTTTATAACGATGAGAGGGTGGTCAGATTTTTCGATAGACGAATATGGGTGTGTGTTGCGGAAGATTTTGATATAGAATTGGTTGTTCGGAAGATCTTAGTGTCTATGACGGGCTGTGAACTTGGAGACTTGGGTATGGATCAACTGCAAATCCGCCTTCGACAAAACTTGAATGATAGAACCTATCTTCTTGTCCTGGATGATATGTGGAATGAGAACCTTGAGAAATGGATTCGATTGAGGGGTTTGTTAGTTGGTGGTGCCCCGGGAAGTAGGATGTTAGTAACTACACGCAGCAGAAAGGTTGCTTCCATTATGGGTGTGAATTCTCCATATCTCTTGAAAGGTCTGACAGAAGAGAAATCTTGGAAGTTTTTTCAGCAAATCATATTTGAAGGAAGAAAGGATGAACTTCCTGCCAACCTGATCATGGTTGGTAAAAGAATAGTTGAAAGGTGTAAAGGAGTCCCTCTGGCTATAAAAACCTTGGCAAGTGTAATGCAATTCGAAAATGAAGAAAGTGATTGGTTGGCCATTGACAATTCTGAAATTTGGAGATCATCTCATGAGTCTACTGATATATTACCAGTGCTGAAATTGAGCTACGATCACTTGCCTGTGTATTTGCGTCAGTGCTTTTCTTATTGTTCAGTATTCCCCAAAGGCTACAGATTATCTAAGGATCAATTAGTCCAGTTGTGGATGGCACAGGGTTACATTCCATCGTCAAGTGGAAACTACATGGAGGAAGTTGGTTATCAGTGTTTCAATGAATTGTTGTCGCGGTCATTCTTTCAGGAGGTTGAAACTGATGACTGTGGTGATATTACAAGCTGTACAATGCACGACCTGATTCATGATCTCGCACAAACAGTTGCTGGGACTGATTTCTCCACTTCAGGAATCGATGCTGAGAACATATCTAATAGAGTTCGTCATTTGTCATTTGACTGCTCTCTATACTATGCTTGGGAAGTTCCGAGGCACTTGCTGAAGGTAAAGGGTTTGAGGACCTTCCTCCTACCTGTTAATCATCGGTGGATAAACGAATCCAGTTTGGCAACCCTCATTTCAAGTTTTAGATGTCTGCGTGTGTTGGACGTACATTGTTTGGGTATTGAGAAGTTGCCAAGTTCAATCGAAGAGTTGCAGCATCTGAGGTACCTCGACATCTCTAATAATATTGCCATAAAAAAGCTTCCTAACTCTATATGCAATCTGCATAATTTGCAAACCCTGCAACTTTCGCGTTGTGAACTTCTTGTAGAGCTGCCTAGCGACATTAGGAAGTTAGTTAATCTTCGGCATATCGTGATCGACAGATGTCCTAGGTTGGCATACATGCCAAAAGGGCTTGGAGAATTGACTTCTTTGAGGACATTGTCAAGATTCATTGTCCCACTCAGTGGAGGAACTGGGTCATGTATAGCTATGCTGAGTGAACTGAATGGCTTAAATTTCCTCAGAGGTGGGATATGGCTTAAGAATCTTGAATGCGTAGCAGATGCTGATCTGGAATCATGGGAGGCAAATTTGAAGGGAAAGGTGCACCTTTATTTCTTGGGTCTTCAATGGGCGCCGATGGAGGGTGATGCTAGTGAGAGCAAAGAACTAGTATTGAGAAACCTAGAGCCGCATCCAAATTTGAAGCACTTGTGGGTGGAAGGATATGGTGGTGTAATATTCTCAAGTTGGCTTTCATCGCTACGAAATATTGTTAAAATTACCATACGGAATTGCCCGTATTGTCAATATCTTCCACCACTGGATCAGCTCCCCGCTTTGAAGTTTCTTCGACTCCATAAATTGATTGCTCTTGAATACATAGAATATAGTAGCAGAAATGAAATCTCTTTATCAGAGTCAGCAAAGACATGCTTTCCGTCTCTACAGGAGCTTTGGGTTTACAAATTGCCTAGTTTTGTGGGTTGGCAGAGAAGGGGACTGTTCAACGACCATGATAGATTGAAATATCTGCAAGACCCTCTTCCACGCGTTCCTCAACTAATCATTCAAAGGTGTTCTAAGCTAGCTTTCATGCCATTCTTTGTTGGATCCTTGCAGCTGATCAATTCTAGTGCTGCGGTAACTGCAGCATCATCCCTTTCAATTCTCCCATCCTCCCCATCGCCCTTTTCAATGATCGAGTCTCTCTCTATCGACAAAGACGAAGGTCTTCTGTGTTTACCCGAAGAGGGGTTCCAGAATCTCACATCTCTCAAGAAAATGTCAATCAGGAATTGTCAAAGTCTAGTGTCTCTTTCTCCTGGAATAAATTTTCTCAGCGAACTTACATTTCTGGAACTAAGGGAATGCGGTAAGCTAAATCTTTCCAACGACAATAAGATGCGATGGGAGTTGCTTACGAGCCTCCGAAGTTTGATCATTGATTTTCTTCCGCAAGAAGTTTCTCTGCCAAAGGGCCTTCAATGCGTCACCACTCTGCTAGAACTCAAGATTTTGTGTTGCTATAATCTCGAGACTTTGCCGGAGTGGATAGGGAACTTGTCATTGCTTCAGGAGCTTGAAATTTCAGACTGCTCTAGTTTAAAATCATCACTGCCTAAAAGCATGAGTGACCTTACCTCTCTGCAGAAACTGAGAATTATCAACTGTCCCGGCTTCCCGGAAAAGTGCAAGAGGAACACAGGTGAGGATTGGTCCAAGATTGCTCACATCCCTGAGATAGAAGTTACATGTGGATCATCGAAACCGATAATACGTTGGGATGGGAAGGATTCTATGCTCCTCAGGTTTATCCTGCCTTCCCTCTACCGTTTTGTATGGTCGTATTCTCTGTTTATTTTTTACTCCTTTTTAGTTTATGTTATTGGAATGCGATTGCAGGACTTTATGATCAGGAAGAAAGACGGACAAGGGAACGAGATGAACCATATCTTTTCTTTTTTGCGCGGAACAGCTCCTTACTTTACAACCGGTGCTGCTGACTTACTAACTCATTGATGTATATACTCCTTTTTTGTGCTTGATGATTCCAAAAGCGAAAATCACCAGAACATTGCAAGGTTATTGACAGAAGTTTAGGAACTTGTAAAAAATGAGTATTACTAGAAGAAAACTTTTTTCTTATATTATTACTCCAATAACTGATTGATTACAACTGCAACCAAGATAGTAGGTAGTTTATTTATTTATTTATTTTTTGATAGAGGGAGCCGAGACTTCAACATGAAACCAGCCGACAAATAAAACTACCATAACACTACAACTTAATTAATTAAGTAGAAAATTGCAAGCCCTCAGCAGCAGCCCACCAGAATTTAACTTGCTGCCCCTCTTGGAAATTGGGAGTATTTAGAAGATAATAGTTGCCTTCTCCATCAAGTAACAGTGTTGTAAAGTAAGGGGTGTACGTCACAGAATTGATCAATGTAAGGGTTACAGGAATACTCTGCGCAAGGTCGTTTCTGCTATCCCGAGTTAAGTGACTAATAATGCATTGTTGAACATCTTGTGTAGGTATTTGAATCCTACGGGCCGTCACATCTTCGTTAGAGACTTCGATTTGAAATCCTACTTCCAGAAAATCATAGAATGCCATGATTTTTCGATGGAGAAGAAAAAGCGAGAGTGAGGACTGAGGAGTAAGGTAAGGTGTATAGTATACTTTAAAAAAATAAAACATGAATTGCTTATATATATATATAAGTGTTGAGGTGTGAGAACTAAAAAGTAAATATGAGAGGAGTTAATTTTCTAATAGAATTAGGTGTGCGGACTTAGACTCAAAACGGAAAATATCACTCTATTAAGAGAGACCGAGTGATTTTTATCTCTAAAATAATAAGTTGTCACTCTAAATTAGGGAAATTTCAAGTTATGTACATTGCCTACTGGCAATTAATTAACATCTCTTTTAGGAAGTTGTTTTGGCCTTGATTAATTAGGAAAATTAGAGTAACAAATTGCGTAATTAAATCGTGGATCTCTTTTATTCCCAGGAATATTATTAATTTATTATGCATTTGGAATAGGAAATAATGAATTTATTGTATTTAGTTTTAAAATGGGAAACAAGATTTTTGTTAAGATCTTAGAAAGTAAGACTATAAAAGTGAATTAAGTGAAATATGGTAATACTTTTTAGAATAACATATAGTTAAAATCTCTGAGGTACATGGTGAGATGTGGATTAGTCGGATCCGAAAAAAATTTTAGGGCTTCATATTATAATATATATAAAAGATACAACTTTTTCCCGATAATTGCATGAGGTATGTGTTAGAGCAATGACAACCCTCTTAGTTTCTTGCTCTCCTACTAACTATTTTTAGTACTTTTTAGTTTTCTCACCACAAGTTTTTCAATATTGTAGGTGTTTCAATCTGAGCAAAAACAAAGACAAAAGTTAACAATTTTTTTGTATTTTTCTTACAAGATTCTTGTATGCTCATGTTCCATTCTTGTGTTTATCTTCCAAAATGGATGCAGCAACACGTGCAATATGTACAGAAGATCCATTCAATCCCTTCGTCATAACCTCATTGCAAGCTGCTGCAATGCTTGTCATCTCTCATTTTTTCCACCTTGTTTTAAAGCCTTTAGGCCAACCTGGACCCGTCGCGCAGATCTTGGTGAGCTTATTATAATCCTCTTTTATACAGTACATTTTTGTTTGCCTTGCAATGTACAGGTTTTCTTACAAGAACTTATTGTATAATAATGTTTGTTTTTGGTTTTTGGTTTTTGGTTTCGAATCTCATTTCAGGCAGGGGTTGTGTTAGGTCCCTCTTTGTTGTCTCGTATCAAAGGAGTTGATAACTTCTTCATTCAATCTACTTCGGCTGATTTTTATCAAGTCTTCCAATCCATTTTCGGCGTTCTTTTCATGTTTCTGATAGGTCTTGAGTTGGATATTGCTTATGCAAAGCGAAACTTGCGCAGAGCAAGCCTGATCGCGTATGGAGGGGCTTCTACCTGTGCAGTTCTTGGTATTATCGGCTCCATAATCATCATCGTTGTGTTAAAAGTCAAATCAGACAGATTTACTCTTGTCAATGTCATCGTGGTGATCCTGGCGAACTCTGCCTCCCCTGTTGTCACTCGGTTGGCAGCTGAACTAAAGTTAGTGACTTCCTATCTTGGAAGACTGGCTATTTGTTCTTCTTTGATCATTGAAATGTCTTCTGTTGCCTGGATTTCAATGTTTCTAGCTTTCTCTTCGTGGAAAATGCTAGGCAGGGGGGTTCTTTTTGTTGTGATGACTGCTGGTGTTGTTGTTGTGAACAAGTATTTGGCGGATTGGTGTAACAAAAGATACCGGAACCAAAAATATATCCCAAACACAGCAGTGCTGATCATTTTGTTTCTTCTCATATCGACCACATTTCTTATCGAGAAATACGGCTTCACTGGTACAATTTCTTGTTTCTTGATCGGTTTGGCGTTCCCAAGGGAAGGAAAAACTACTCGGACATTGTTGCATAAACTCACTTACGCTACCTACAACTTCATACTTCCAATCTATTTTGGCTATGTTGGCTTCCAGTTTGATGTATCTTACTTGAATAGCTTACAAAATATAATGGTGGTTACCCTTTTGATGTTCCTGAGTATCGGCGGCAAAGCTGTTGGTACCATAACAGCTTGTTGTTACCTCAAGATGTCGACAGATGATGCCATCTTCCTAGCACTCCTGCTCAACTTGAAAGGCCACGCCGAACTTCTAGTCCTCTCTACGCTGCCACCTCGATTTGTAAGTTCTCTCTAAACCCGCGATTATGCACGCCATTCTTGCTTGCTGATCATATTTTGTAACTGTTTTGTTTATAGCTGGACTCCTGGAAGCAAACAAACATCCACAACTTGGCAATAATTGTAGTAGTGCTCAATACATTGATTGTTGGACCAGCAGTCTCTTATGTGTTGAAAATAAAAGAGAAGCATTTTGCTTACAAGCACGTCGCGCTTGAATTTCGAGATCCAGAGAGTGAACTCCGGACACTGACTTGTGTCTACTCCTCTCGCCATATATCGTCCAAGATTGGACTAATCTCAGCCTTGGGTGGATCTTTAAAAGCTCCAGCAACTGCCTACTTAATGCAGCTTGTCGAACTCCCCAAGAAGCGTCGCAAGAAGAATCTCATGTATCACCAGTTGCAAGATGGTGATCAGTTTAGTGATGAGGAGGACTACGGTGGGAATGATGTTTTAGAGATCAATGATGCTGTGGATGCATTCACCATAGAGAGCAAACTTTTAATCCACCAGCGAAAAGTTGTATCATCCTTTGCGCAAATGTACGAGGATGTTTGTGATGGTATCGAGGATTTGCGAGTATCAATCATACTACTCACTTTTCACAAGCACCAACGACTTGATGGTAAACTGGAGAGTGGCAAGGATGGAATGAGAACCACGAACCAAAAGATTCTTCGTCATGCGCAGTGCACGGTAGGCATCTTCGTCGATCGAGGACAGACAGGATTTCAGCAGCCTAATCCTCAAGTGGTGCAAAATATAGCAGCTTTGTTTTTCGGAGGCCCCGATGATCGCGAGGCATTGGCTTGTAGCAAGATCATCTCCACGCACCCTCACATCAATCTGACTCTCATCCACTTCCTATCAACTAGTACAGGTGAAGATAGCCAAAGTGCTGATAAGACATCCCACACGAACGATGAGGTACTAATGGAGATATCGAATCTGGAGACAGAAAACCAAGTTGACAAGGCATTTGTAGAGGATTTCTACAACAAGTACGTAAAAACGAGAAACGTTCGAGCAAAGTTTCAAGCGAAGTACGAGGATTTCTAACTAGTTCTTTCCTAAATCTGTGCAGATATGTGGTGTCAGGTAAAGTTGGATATGTGCAGAAGTATGTCCAGGACGGGACAGAAACAGCGGAGGCGTTACGGGACTTGGGGGAGGCGTATTCGTTGTTCTTAGTAGGGAAAGGTGGCAGAGGACACTCACCTATAACAACTGGTATGAGTGACTGGGAGGAATGTCCAGAGTTAGGAACAGTTGGTGATCTTTTGGCATCTGAAGAATTCAATGTCACTGCATCAGTTTTGGTAATTCAACAACATAAGCATTCTAGGAGTGATCTTAGGGATGATTAGGAATTTAATTATCATGTCATGCATATATATATTTGTTTTTGTAAATATTTCAATTTGTGCATTCATTATTATAGAATACAATGGAATCGATTTAGATGTCATTTAC
>NBIL01150648.1:0-14255 GCA_002752925.1 Viola pubescens var. scabriuscula | reverse complement strand
AGGACCGGAATTTTTCTACAAATTATCTTAATGTCCTATCAAAAATGATTTTCAAACCTTTTTTTATGCGTTTATATAATCGACCATGATATTTTGTTTTTGGAATTTCGTACAAATATCTATTCTTGATTGATTGCTATATTCGGCAAGAACATTTATTCAATATCCCACTTAATTGTTTTCATTATTTTTGCTGACATCAATTTATGCAGGAAATGATATTTCGAGGAACCGACACAGTTGCTATACTTCTAGAGTGGATCATGGCGAGAATGGTTTTGCACCAGGAAATCCAAGAAAAAGCACAACAAGAGCTCGACACGTGCGTCGGCCCCAACAGGCACGTGCAAGATTCCGACGTCCCAAATCTCACTTACCTCCAATCCATAGTCAAAGAAGTCTTACGCCTCCACCCACCTGGCCCACTACTCTCATGGGCCCGCCTTGCCATTCACGACACCCACGTGGACAAGGTCTTCATCCCAGCTGGCACCACCGCAATGGTCAACATGTGGGCCATAACTCATGACCCGTCCATCTGGAAGGACCCAAGGGCTTTTAACCCAGACCGGTTCGTGGAAGAGGATGTGTCCATAATGGGCTCGGATTTGAGGCTCGCACCATTCGGGTCGGGGCGCAGGGTTTGCCCGGGCAAGGCACTCGGGTTAGCCACGGTGCACTTATGGCTCGCACGGCTCTTGCACAAATACAAATGGCTACCGGCTCAACAAGTCGATCTTTCGGAGTGTCTAAGGATGTCTCTTGAGATGAAAAAACCACTAGCATGTCGTGTGGTTTGCAGATGAAATCAAGCTATGTTCTAGAGGAGAGAACCTAGCTAATTAAAGTGTTTATTATTATTATGATGATGAAAGTCTTAATCTTAATTTAAGCAAGTTGGTTTAATTAATTGTGAAAATTTGTAGTTCAAACTTTGTATTAAAAGAATCTCAGTCATATATATGTATGACATATCCAATAAGAAACTCAAGCTAATATTAAGTCTCAATTTCTAGTCATGGTCGTTGGATTTGTTCTGAATTTGCTTTTTTAATTAGAGAACCCCCCATAATTTAATTATTTAAATTACTAGAATTTATGTCTCATCAAATTTTAGCGAACCATAGTCATGATTTGTGACTTGGAGGTTGAGTTAAATTGGTGCAAATGCCGTGATTTTGCTGCTATTAGTCCGTCGTTGACTAAGCGTTTCAAAACTTTTGAAGTTGATGTTTTTTTTAGACGGAGATGAGATTTGAAGTTGAATTTTTACTGATATTTTACTATAAAATGCAACAAATAAACTATATGTCAATTAATTAACACTACTAATTTAATTTCCAGGCATTTAAAAGTTTACGAAACAATTAGTAAACTCAAGCAAAATTTTGAAATTTGTATTGTCACATTAAGACACCAGTACCCAAACGAACAAGTGGTTACATAAGGTAGAACATTCATTTGAATCAAACTAGGATTTTTTTTCCCCCTTTTCTCATAAAACATGATAAAAGTGAAACTAAAAAAAAACTCATGATCAAGTTTCTACATTAACTTATAATTATTTTTCTTGTAAATTTTGTCAATATTAGTGGTTGTTTTAACCATAATTACATAATTACACTGATCAAGACAATCATTTATTCCGATTATTTAGGATTTTTTTACAATAATACCCTCCTAATCTTTCTCACTAATTATCAACGGAATGATCACCATATTAATTACTTATTGAATTGCCCACTATAAAGTAGTAAATGTTTTTCAATTGCTGAAAACTAGAAAAAAGTGTGTCATTCATTGGGTTAAACTTTTTCTTTTTCTTTTTGCATAACCGAGAAAGAGAACGCTAAATTATTACATCAAAATAACTTTTAAGGATAAAGCATTTGAAGTATTTCATAGAAGATTTAAATAAAGACTGGATGGAGCAAAAAAGAATAAAAAATAGAGATCTCAAAAGCTAGATTGACGAAACCATCAACAACAACGTTATTAACTTCTCTAAAGATATGATTTACTCGAATTTTCTACGAAAGACAGAAAGAGATGACAAATAGTTACTACGAGCATTTTATAAACTGAAGGATACGAAAAAACATTAAAAATCACTTGCACCAAACTTTTATTCTCCACTTAGAAAACCACCTTACCTCAAGTGTTTTTTTAATCCCAAATACACACCCCAAAGCTCGCAAGCTCCGAGAGCTGCAGCAAAACTATCCAGAAAATTGCCACGAAACACCACCAGCGGATGCTAATTGGATTGAACTTTTATATAGTTATAATTATAATATAATTCCTCATTTGAAGAGTTTTATTTATTTTATAAAAAAATAAATCAGAATAATTGATAAGTTAGTAAAAAAATAGAACTAACCGTCTATAATAAAAAAATCTAAAAGCATAACTAATCTAATATAAAACGGAGGGTTATAATTTTTCTTTTTCTTTCTTTATCCTTTATTTCTTGAGAGCCAAATGATTAACATTCGCGATCCCACCACTGCGAGTCTGCGACTAATATATTCTGTGTGTACGGATGACTAAAAAGAGAATCTAAGCGATTGGCCTATAAACTAATCAAAACAACAACATATATTTTTCTTTCTTTTCACGTAATAATCGAATTATTAAAGCTAGATGCCCTATGATGTCATATTTATATTTATCGATGTGGTAACTTTCCAGCGTAAGGAAAGTATCTAGTTCGAGCCTTGTGAGATGCACAACTGCTTTAAAATAACCATGCAATACCACTTATACCCAACGTTGGAAGTCAGGATTAGTCGGCTCAGTAGACTAGATACTGAGTGAAAAAAACAAAAGAAAAAAAGTTATATTTTTTTTTTGGTCACAGATTTTATTTTAAATGCGGGTTTATTTTATTCCTAATGAATTTGTACTTGGTTGCCAATTAGCCATGCAACATTAAAGCGATCTCCCCTAAAGTTTAGGCTTTTGATGATCCAAATCTTTTTTCTTTATTATTACTAATTTTCCACAGCACAAAAGGCAGGGTACTTTAAGCCTTTTTTGATGCACAAACATTTGAGAATCAAAAACAATTAAATGCTCCATAAATACAGAACCTGATTGATCCGAGACTAAGTGCCCTTTAAACGTGTCGTTTAAGGATTTGATCGCTATTAGATGATTAATTGTACTAAAATGGATAAAAAATTGAAAGTATAATCCATCCATGTTTTAATGGTTAATATCATCATGCAATTAGTCCAATAATTAGCTAAAAAATGGTTAGAAAAGACAAGAAAACGAATAATATTAATATATATCCCCATTGGATGTTTCATGAGTCGGGTATTGTATTCGACCAACATCAATTGCGACAATGAGATGATGAGTATGGCCAAATCCGTCATATGAAATGAAACCTACCTTCTTTCTTTCTCTTATTTTTCCTCGAAACCCAGAGTTTATTTATACTTGTTTTAATTAAGGTTGTTAATTTTACTCCGATAGACATTTCAATTCTTTTATTGATAAGAGATGTATCAATTTCCGTTAAAATTAGAATCTCTATATTATAAATATTTTTTATACACTTGTTAAGGTTAAGCTGGCTTGAAGCATACAACACAATCAATGTTAACTTTTTTTTCAACATAATTATAATGTGCTTAAACACAAATGAGTAGAATGGTAAAGAATTTATAGTTTTAACTCTTAGATACTTTACATTACTTTCCTTAACTTTTAAGGTCGATATAAAATGGTATCGATATGTAAATGAGCTGAGCCAAGTCAAACTTGGATGGACTCATGATGAGCGTCGACTCCGTAAAAAATAATTAATAAATACAACTTCTTACTAAACACAAAATTAATTGTAAATAGCAAATAAGAGATTCGTCCCCAAAGAGCAATGATATGATTTTTGTAAATGCTTGAAAAAACCAATTGTAACACTTAGGTGAAATCGAGGGGATTTTGTTTAAAAACTACAAACTGAAAAAACAATTAAAACAAGTAAAAAGGTTCAGACCAAGAATATAATTCTTAGTCAAGAAACAAATCAAGAATGAACAATCAGAGAAAAAATCCCAAGTAGAAGCTTAACAAGCTATGATTCATGAGCAACAATCATTTATGTAGGGTTATTCATCTTCAACCCACAGAGTTGCTATAGGATTCGAGTGCGCTTAAAACTCCTACTTCCCTCCTGTATCAAAACCACATCAGGTATGCTTAGAGATGATTCGTAATCAACTAGCACCTTGTTGGTTAAAGGGTTTACTAAAATTGATTGATTATTGATTAGGGGAAGACATCTCCAAACCTAAGATCCTCGGTTGTCAATCGAGACTAAGTCAGATTAAACCTTTCTCACTAGCTTCTCATGGCTAGCTATCTACTTCGATCTTCTTGGTCCGTAAATGGCCTAAAAAAGGGTTTTCGTAACTAAGAAGAATGACACTTGCTAAAATCAAATCAACCCTAGATTGACCCGATCTAAAATAAAAAAAGTAGTGCAATACAATTTTAATGGAGATCAATTAAATACATATTTAAAGATTAATTAATAACTAATTAGATCTCATGCAAACTCATGATTGCCTTAAACGCTTCTACTAAGAATTATATATTTAGCTACTCATACTTATGTTTGAAGAAAATAAAAAAAGTAATAGCATATAATGAATCTCTTGTTTTTATGAAGAAAACGAAAGAGCAAAAGAGTTTGGAAATTAGAATAGAAGTAAAAACGGAAGAGAAGGGAAAATATCGTTTTCTCTAAACCTTAGGGAGACTATATATAGTTTCCTCCCTGAAAAATATCTCTAAAAAGAAGGAAATAAAATAAATCCCAATTAAACTACTTAATTGTATCTTATTACTTTTTCTTTCTGATTAGAAGTCTAAAAGTTAAATAAAGAAGGAATGACGCTGCTCCAACTCTTATGAGGATAAGTCAGTAAGCACAGCCGCACAAGACTTTTGACTTTGAGAGTTGCCCGGAGGTTAGGATTCTCTACCAGCCAAGATGATCCTTTTGGTTAAGAGACTGACCAAGAAAGGTGTCTGGACAGCTCTGCCCAGAAATTGCTCTTTTCTGTCCATTTTTTACTTTTAATGCTCCAAGACTGTTTTCTGCAAAAAATACATAAATTGTACTCATAACAATAGAATCACCATTCTAATTGCATAAAAACATGTGGTAAAAATTACCACAAATTAAGTCCAATTAACTCATGTTTGGCTAGTCAAGTTATAAGAAGATTCAAACTCGGCTAAAGCTTGTGATGAGTCTAAATAAGAAGGTTTAGGCTTGACTCATTTATTTTTCTCTAGGTGTAGGCATGGTTTAAGTTTGGCTCAGTTTATTTACTAATCGCACCTAAACGAGCTTTGACTGATTAGGCTTGAATAAACTTTGATATAGTTGCATTGCATTATTGATTGACTTCTTAATCCTTATTCAAAAGAATTAATTATATGAGTCGAACTTAGCACAACTCAAGCTCGACTTATCACAAGGACAAGCCTTGTAACTGAGCTTGAGCCTGGCTCACGTGCCTTTTCATACAAGCCTTAATGAGTTTTTTTCAAGTCGGACCTTAAGACGCTCGCGAACGGCTTGACTAGATAGATCTTTTATCTCTTTAGGTTTATTCCAGTTTTACACAAAAAAAAAGAAAAAAAGAAGCTCTTTGGGCCTCCAGTTGGCGCAGGAAGCATCTAACCGGGCTTGGGCTTTACCTTGATGAATCACAAACCCAATCCACCAAGGCAACCCCAACAACAACCACACGTGGCGGAAAAGAGCGGGCACGTGCACGTGTAATTGAAAACGGAATCCAAAGCAAACAAAAATTTCCCCAAAATCTGATTGGCGGAATAATTGAGGCTTTAGGTAGCAGGCACCAACTTGAAACTCTACTTTCAAAATTTCAAAAAAGATTCTTCCCACGAGGCACTGCATTAAATTTCCGTACCGTCTGGTTAAAAAAGAAATAAAAAAATCATCCACACCCTCAAATTATTTATTTCCAAAAGGCCCTTTGATTTTCCTCAGTTATAGTTTCATACCCGTCTTTTTTCCCTCGACCAAAAAAGAAAAAATCAATCTTGACTAAAGAATGATATTTTAATCATTAATTTTCTTTATTTTTAATCACTTTAATAAAAAAAGTTATAAAAATATAATATCATTGAAATTCTATCCAATATTAAAAAAATGCTAAATATGAACGGAAAAAATGCATTCGTGACAATACTTGTAATTATTACTAAATATATAACAATTGTTTACTGGTAGTAAAATAACAAAAGAACTTTAATTCGTCTGAGTGAAAAAGAAAGGTTAGCGATTATAAAGAGCCCCATATATTTACACTTCTTAATTGTCTCATGCTCTCCATTAATAAAATCAATTTTTTTTTATTAAGATTATGATAATCTGATCACCACATTAGATATCTGCAATTTCAAATTCGAGTCGAATAAGACCATGAATAACACAATTTCACTATTTTAATCCACGGTACATACCATTACCAGCTATAAAATTGGGGTTACTTTTAAAAAAATCTGAAAATATTATGACTGCAATGCAATTTAATGAAACAGAGACACCCCATCTACACAAATTAAGAGAAATTGACAGAGCATTCCCGCTACTACCTCAACTAAACGACACCGTTCGCTGATTAAAAATTCCACCGACGAAACTCCCATCCCCCATTCTCAGCTTCGTCATCAAAAGCCACGCTGTCGCTCCATTCACGCACGTTTCAAAATAGTAGTACGCGTGGCATCTATCCGTAGCGAGTACAGAACTTCTCTCGTGAAACGCGAGTGGAGAATTTATCAATTCTTCGTTTCACACTGTAGAGATTACAGATGAGGGATGGCGAGGTGGAGGATAATTAAATTTGTTTAATTATCTACTAATTTAGGTAATTAACGCAAGTATTATCAGCCCGACCCTTTGTTCGCACGATAATAAACTTTCGATCCTTCCTGCGTTTCCCCCTCTTTCCATCTCTTTGGAGGGAACCAAAACACACCCGAAAAAAAAAAAACTCAAAACACATGAAAAAGCATTCCTCTTTCTCTCTTTCAATGGTAATTGAAAAAAGTCTAGGGTTTATGTTTCAGTTCGCTGTCCTTCATTCGTTTCTTTAATTTCTTCGCTTTACTCAAATCTTTCTTCAATTGCAGGAGGTAGAGCTAGTTTGACTTTCAGCTCAGCTTTGACTGTCCATCATCCAGGTAGAGTTTTTGTTGCTGTTGTTTTTTTCAAGTTATTTGCTGCATTTCTGGCTTGAATGGGTGCTTTTTTGGTGGTCTCGAATGGTGAAGTGTAAATTTTGATGCATTTGTGGTGTTTAAATGAATGGACTAGGGTTTTGTAAGCTCAAAATTTGGTGATTTTGGTTGTGGAAATTACTTTTAGTTAGTTTATATCGTTGTGTCAGTGAAATAATTTATGGGTAGAGAGATTCTGGGCTTCTTGTAGAAATTTGGTTCATGGGTTTGAACAAGTATTGGAGTTCTATTAGTAAATACAACTTGTTGTGAAGTTCTAAGCAGTGGCTCTTCAATGAGTAAGAACTTGCTAAACTGAACAAAGAGCTTGGTGCCCTGCTCATTTACTTTGATAACCACAATACTGCAATACTGTGATAGCTTTTGTACTACTACGCGAAATGTTTTCAAGGTTAAAGAGGGTCTGCTTTACTGTTCTTTTACTCCATAACTTGCTGAAGTGTATTCTGTTACAATCTACCATTGGTTGATTTGTGTCCTGTCATTGAGTTGGATCAATTGAGAATGATTTTGAAGTGTAGGGATCTCGTCAGGACTATATCCCTATTCTGTGGTGTCCAGCAATAAAGGTTCTAGAAGTTGCACGCAGAATATTGAGACAATCTTTGTACAGACATGCAAACCAAGAAAAGAGTGTCTGGGAGAACTGCGGCGCGAGAGCATGCTAGTTCCAGAATTTCAAGAGCTGAGAAGAAAGCATCTGAGAATGTGCAAGTTTCTGAAAAGAAAGCCACGGAGCTAATTACATCATCAGCTAGAAAGCAGAAACACGGTATGTTGTTGTTCCTTCACTATTCATATATCACTGCTAGTAATGGAGCACAAATGATGTAATTAGATGTTTCCTTGTAATCAATGCTTTTGGACATCTTCAAAAAAAAAATGCTTTCTTGTATTTTAGGGTCTAGACTAGAGATCAATGTCAGTTGCAGTTGTAGAGTGTCTTCTATTAATGGTTGTAGATGTTCTCTCTCTCTCTCTCTCTCTCTCTCGTTAATAAGAATCAATGAAGAACTTACTCCTGAAGTTATAGTGTTAACGTTCTTTTGTCCTGATAGTAGCATGTAGTATCAAAACTGTAATATGATTTTTCAGAGTTATTGCCACATCGTTTGCAGATTTTTATTGGTGTCAATTCTCAATTGAACTTTTTAAAACCCAGCTGGTGTTGAGTTGCAGTTTGGTGTTTAATCTTCTGTGCTTACTGTCTGTTTTGTTCCCTAATTCTTACCTAATTGAAAATTTTCAAAACTGATATCAACTAGCCTTTTCTCAATCATTTCATGACTGAACCTTAACCTCTATTGTTTTCATTTCACGACTGAAATTTATGGGAAGCAGCCTCATAAAACTTTTGTGAAGAGTTAACCTCTCTTTTACTTCTCAATTAGAATAATTCAACTTGTTAAATGTACTTATTGCCATCTCTTCCTAAACATTCATCAGGCACACTTCCTAAGAAAACTCAGGACACTGTTGTAGTAACAAAAAGGAATACTAGAAGCAATGTTGAGTGTGATGAGATGTGCAATGCTCCTTCCAGGTGTGATGAGGTAAATACCTAGCTACACAACTTGTGTGCTGTGTTCTGTGCTTAGCATATTTTTCTCTCTTTTCTTTGTTGTGTATGGAAATGCCCCTATTATTATTTTTTCCACCATGTAGTGTGATGCTAATTCTGATAGCTGAAGTGGTGTATTATAAAGTAAATGGGGAAAATAAAATAAAATAAAAAGAGATGGAAAAAGAGAGCATTTTTATTTTGGTTTTGTTGGATGACATCCCTGTCTATATTGCAGGGTTGTAACAACGGGACAACTGAATGTGTGATGGAAACCATATTTTCCCCTACTTTTCATGTATCTAAAATAGCCGGAGAGGAAATTGCCCATGGAGGTATGCGATCAAATTTATCCCTTTGTTATAATTCTGGTGTACATGTATGTATGGATGTGTATATCTGTATTTGCATCAGATGTCTTTGGATTTTTTCCTAAAATGCCTGACATCTCCTTTTTAGTCGACTTCACCAAATTATTTGGGGGTGGAGGGCAAAAGTCACATCAGAACAGTGGAACAGAATCCTCCAATGCTGAAATGCTTGATGCTCATGTTACAGAAGGAACTTTTCAATCCAGTTTTGTACATGACCAAAAATACAGTCAGAGCACTTTAATGTCAATTAATGCATCATGCCATAGTGACATAGAAGTGGATGCGAGCATGTCATCAAGAAACTCAGATGTGGTTAACTTTGCCGATCAGATGCTTTCTATGGAAAACGCTGTTAATTCTTGCTGTAATGGGGATTTAGAAGGGGTTGGTCTTTCATCTGAAGTTTCAGCCATATATCTTGCCATGAAAAACTCAAAACTAGAATGTGTTGATGAGCATGGTCAGGATTCTATACCAAATGACGTTTGCTTGGAGGATGATGATAATGAGGAATATGACGACTTTGATCCTTATTTCTTTATAAAGAATTTACCTGAGTTGTCATCAGTTGTGCCCACATTTCGGCCCATGTTGCTACCGAGACAAACGCGGAGTTGCCCTTCTACTACTCTTGTTTTGGACTTGGATGGTATGGAATTTGACAATAAAATTTCATTCTTCTATCTTCTTGGTGAAACCTATTTGGTGGTGAAGCTTTTCATTTGTTGGCTTGATTTATTGCACCTTTTTATTTACCATATACCGCAGCATGCTCTTTCCACTGTTGATGTGGTAGGGAATATAAACATGCATTATTCCTGCAAGAGCTTGCTTGGTTTCACGTATTTTTCCCACTGCATTATGGAATGCCTGGTCTGACCTTACTGTTTCCCTAATATTTTGCTGGATTCATTTTCTCCTCTAGTTGATAAACGGACATCACTTCTGCTTTCTGCTTCTAAACTTTGATTGCTTTTTTTGTGTGCGCGCGTGAATGTTTATGCATTGTGGAAAGGTGGAGCCTGGGGAAAAGCATATGTTGTGTAGTTTATGTGTTTCCCTCATTCTGTACCTAGACCAGATAAAAACTTGGAAAGGATGATGCATGCCATACTAATGATTTTAGACCAGATAAAAACTTGAAAAGATGATGAATGCCATACTAATGATTTTATCTGTTTGGTTGCTTAGTAGAAACCACTGTTAACTGTCTAGCTACTTCTTTCCATCTTCTGATTCCTAACAGAAATGTTTATTGAATTGTTAACTTGACAGAGACATTAGTGCACTCCACATTAGAACCTTGTGATGATGCAGACTTCACATTTCCTGTAAACTTTAATCTTCAAGAGCATACAGTTTTTGTTCGATGCCGTCCTTTCCTCAGAGATTTTATGGACCGGGTGTCTAGGCTTTTTGAGATCATCATATTTACAGCTAGTCAAAGTATTTATGCCGAGCAGCTTCTAAATGTGCTTGATCCAAAGAGGAAGGTATTCCGGCATCGTGTTTTTCGTGAATCCTGTGTTTTTGTGGAGGGGAACTACCTCAAAGATTTGTCAGTTCTTGGTCGTGATTTGTCTCGAGTTATTATAGTTGACAATTCTCCTCAGGTACTACTGCAGAATCCCTCTTGGAAAAAACATCTGAATTTTTATTATTTTTGTGGGGTGAGTCATTTGCTGAAGGCATTCCATTTACTGCCGTGGCATGAAATTGATAAAGTTGCATTTGCTTAGCATGGTTTTTTCCAGACTGATAAATAGATGTAAGAAATCGTCTATTTATAAAGTCAGTGCTGTAGCTAATTGGTCCACACTTTTATCAGTATCTTCACTGGTACGTTTGGTACATCAAAATAACTTGTTTTTCTGCAGTTATGGCACATAAAACTTCAAATATAGGGCAGCATACTTGACTGCTAAGAAAAAGCAATTGGTTAATTGGTCTTGCCGATAAGATTTATGCTGTCCACTTAATGCTTGAGATCTATTTTGTAATATTTCTTTCTAAAGTGCTGATAAGGTTTATGTTCTTTTGCTTCTGTATCTGTTTTCCTTTTTTCAGGCATTTGGGTTCCAAGTTGATAATGGTATACCTATCGAGAGTTGGTTTGATGATCGTTCAGATCAAGAATTGCTTCTACTGCTACCATTTTTGGAGAGTTTGGTTGGGGTTGAAGATGTTCGGCCGCTGATTGCAATGAAATACAATCTCAGGGAGAAAATTGCTGCCGCTGATTATCCTCTGCATTCCAATAGAGGAGATCCTTTCGAGAGGTAGTCTGAATGTGAATTTGAAGTTGTCTCCTTTTCTGTAGTTGGAATGTGAACTCAATTCTGTCCTGTATTTTTAAACAGCTAAAAGAAAACAACTCTTTGTTGAGAATGCGTTTACAACATTTATGATTTAAGTTATGAATTCTAAGATATGCAAAGATGATTGACGCTAGCAAATTAAATCATTCTATCTTTGCATATCTAAGCGGATGATTATTATTTTTTAAATCTAAACCATACTTTCCCTACATTAGAAGGCGAGTGAAAGTATTCAGATTTTTTTCCCGCAACAATAGAGTTGCAAGTTGCAACCATGCAAAGACTGCAAATAAAAAGAGGGAGGTGCTCTCTCTCTATTTTTTCAGCTTCTTCAATTTGATTTTCCATTGTATGATGTACCAGATGGAACAATTGTCAGCGTTGATAGGGGACGAGAAATGGAAGAAGAATAAACTAAAACTTCGTGGATTGGATTAGCTACTAAGTTGCATTTTTGCATCATGTTTTGTTTTTGAAAATAAGAAACACCTTAGTATATAAAAAAAATCATACTAGTATGCACACGAAAGTCGTAATGGGCTGGGCTACTGTGTAACTATTTGTCAAAAATAACTATAGGCTAAAAAGGATGAGTTTCAAAAGTTGGTTTGACGGGTTTCATTTCAAGCCATCTGCTGACAGTCGTGGGTTGAACGCAATGGGTTTACGATCCAATTGATTTGGATTTTTGTATACAAATGATCCAATTAATTTGGACCGTGCACACATTTTCATTTTAATTGGAATTCTCTACTCACGAAATCCTATCAATTTGAACCTCAAGTAGGAATCAAGCTCCCCACCCTGATAGGGCTGCCCATCGGTTTACAACAACTGAATTTTCGAAATTCCGAATTTCGCTTGTTCGGTTTCGGAATTTCGGTTTCGGAAAGGTCGGTTTCGTTTTTTGAAAAACTAAAATTTTATGCGGTTCGGTTTCGGATAGGTTTGGGCAGAAATTCGGTTAACCGAAATAACCGAACTTTTTCCTACACACTATATAATGATTTTGTTTTACTAAAATGCCATTACCTCACTCTCAAAAAACGATTCTTCTTTGTTCTCTTCTCTCCCTCTCGCTCGCGCCTCCTCATTCAATTTCAGTCAGTCGCTCCTCCTCCACCGGCCACCGCCTCCTCCTCCACCGGCCACCGCCTCCTCCTCCACCATCACGTCTCCTCTCTCATCCTCTCTCGTTCTCTCCCTCTCGTTTAATCAAACCCCAACACCAAAATCCTAACTTTTGATTTTTCAATTCTAGATCTAGATTTAGATCTGAAATAAAGTAAAGGAGGAGCGTGGATGGCCTCCGCCGGAGGGGAAGACTAGAGAGAAGAGGAGCAGATCGACTAAGAGGATTTAATCTTTTTCTTGTTCTTGTGTTTGGTGTTGAAGATGATGACTTTGTGTTTGATGTTGAAGATGATGACTTTGAATTTGATGTTGCTGTTGTTTGTTTAATTATGGATTGTTGATGCAAAATCAATTGCATTGTTTAATTATGGATTATTCCATATATGTTTCTTCTTCTTTTTTCATGATTTTTTTTTAGTTATAAAATTTCAGTTTTCGGTTTTGCTGAAATTCCGAACCGAAATAATTTCAGTTTCGGAACTTCGGTTATTTAAAAGTTCGGTTCGGTTCCAGATACTAATTTTAGAAAGTTCGGAAAACCGAAATTCAAAGTTCAGATTTTGGTTTCGGTTTTTAAAAACCGTTGGGCACCCCTACACCCCGATAGGTCAGCTTACCACGTTTAATTGTGATGACGTGGCATGATACGACCCACCCTAAAAAAAATATGACCCATCATGCACTCAAATTAAAAAAAAACGACAACTTACTCCTTCCCAAGTCTTACATCATATTCGATTTGGGTATAACTTCTCATGCTTTCTGAATGTTCTTGTGCGATGACTTCTGCTTTTGCTTGAATGCATCATGCCACAGAAACGTGACCATATTGATGTGGTCTTTATTGAGAGAGAGGAAAGTGGGTCTTGACGAGACAGACGACTTTGAAGTAACTTTGCAATAGGTCGTGACGAGAAGTCGGAGAAGGGTCATATTGACGCTCGAGGTCAAACGGTACTGCTTCAAGGTTTTGAGATCGTCTTAAAGATCTCGGAGTAGGTGTAGCATATGTAATTGCGGAGAAGGCAGGAGAGGTGGCGAACGTGGTGTTCTCTCATGTACGATTAAAGATTTAGATCTCATGCATGACACTGACAGAGTGACATGTCGTCTCTGAGCAAATCATTGGCGCCAGCTGCCAGTAGTTGCTGCATAGACCATGGTTTTAAATATCGCCCGTTACCTTACATAACGCCCGATATGTAACATAATTTTGGCTCGCCGTTACCATTATTCTCGTTATGTAACGTTTTGTCTCATTTTTGCACGATATCATCTGTTACCATTAGCGTTTTCTGTTATAGACCGTTATACGTTATACGTTATGAGTTTAAAAAAAAACTCATTAGGCGTACAAAATCACACTTTTATAACTAAACCCAAATTATACTTTTAGATCACATAATAGTAAATACGGTCTCCATGAAATAATGAATTAATGATACATTGCTAGCTATAATATTTTGGTGTTTGAGGTAGAATATGATACATAAATGGTGTTGGGAATATTGTGTTAAATGGAAAGAGTAATAATCTGGTTTTGAGACACGAGAAATATCGTTTTCCTTAAGACAA
>NBIL01150645.1:0-12241 GCA_002752925.1 Viola pubescens var. scabriuscula | reverse complement strand
AAATAAAATGACAAGTACTCCAAATAGTAGAAAAACGTAGAAAAGTGACAATTATTCGAAAACGGAGGGAGTATTATACTCCCTCTCTCCGGCAATAAGTGTCGTGACACTATTCATCACGCTTCTATTTTTTCGAATGTACGTTAATTCTTAACAAACTTTTTTTTCGAATGTACGTTAATTCTGAATTTTTTTTCGAATGTACGTTAATTCTTAACAAACTTCCGAAAAAAAGTACGGAATTTTTTGGGGTCAAATAGTGAGTCATCCGGCCTCCTCGAGAAGCGTGATGAATAATGTTGCTATACTTATTGCCGGACAGAGGGAGTAACTATTTGTGATTATAAGAACTAGCACTTCGACACACGCTACATTGTTGTGCGCACTCATAATATTATGGGGAAAAGTTATAACATACTTTGAACTTTTTTCCTCAACTCTAATTTTAAGCCTTCGTTGAATTGGCTTCCAACTTCTCCTATGTTTCTCATGTTTTTTCCTAACTTATCCTTCGTTGGTCACTTATACACTCGTACCTTTCACTTTCTAACAAACTAGACTAACGTCGTTTATCTCATTCCGTCAAGTAGATGACACGATTTTTTCCTCCCATCTCCACTAGAAAATGATGCCGTTTTAAACAAAGTGATAATAAAAAATCAAACTTAATTCTAATTTAAAAATAAACCTCAAAAAAAAAATTCTTAATTACTTAACCTCATCTCAAATATTTTTTTTTAAATGCAAGGAAAATATCTGAAAAAGTAATAAAAATAATAAAATTTAAAATGTAAAAATGTGAAAAGAAAACCATAATGGAGATGTGTATCATGGGTCAATGTGTTTTTTTTCCTTCTATTTTTACAAAAAGTTTCTTATTTTCTTTTAAATTATCTAATTTTGTGTAACGAAAATTGAAATTTTCTATAATTCGTAGATTTAATTTCGGAACTTTTTTTTTCCTAAGGGAGAAATTGAAATTAATTTGAATTATGTTAATTTAATTTATTTTAGAGAAAAAGTTATATCAAACTGTGACTTTTTCCATCACTCCTAAATCAGACCCTAATTTTAACTCCTTGCTGAATAAGCCCCTAATTTAATATTTCGTTGCGCACGTTTTCCCCTAACTTAGTTAATATATTGTGTTAAAATGATGTCGTTTGAAACACGTGTCGTGTAGAGGGGACTGAACGGACGAGACTAATGACATTAGTCTTCATTAGTTGAAAAGTTAAGGGTATGAGGGTCTAATTGACTAATGACAACTAAGTTAGGGGTAAACGTGCGTGACGGAATATAAAGTTAGGGGCTTATTCAACGAGGGGTTAAAATTAGGGTCTAATTTAGGAGTGAAGAAAAATGTTAGGGTCTGATATAACTTTTTTCCTACTATCATTCTATTGGATTTTTTTAATGATATATAATTAAAATTAATTTGATAATTTAATATTCTTTAATTTATTAATTTTTTCAATGTTTGTAGTACTTGTAATTTTATATTTGTTTTATCTTGAGCTGTTATTATTAATAATGATAAGATTTTAAATAGTTTTATGGGGATATTAATTAATTTTCAAAAAATATTAAGCACAATTTTAACAATAATTCCATAATAGATGCTTGAGAAAATATTACAACATTTGATAGAAGAGGAAATTCAACTTACAACTGTAATAAAACTACAACGATAATTATAAAATATTATGATATATATCGACCATTTGATTTTATTTAGCTATATTAATTTTATTAAATAAAGAAACTGAATTAGAAGTAAAAAAGAGAAGATATGAATAGCATATTCATTCTATTTATTTGGAGTTTTCTAACTTATATAAATCTTATCAAATAAAAGAATTGAATCAGAAGTAAAAAAGAAAAGACCTTATCGAAGTAGGTTAATCTGCAAAAATGTTATAAAATAAAAAAAAGTGAATCAGAAGGTAAAAAGAAAAGACTAATAATTTAAAATGTAGATGATGATTATACTTGAAAGAAATAACTTAAAATTGTAAATATATAAGTTTATGATGTATATCGACCATTTGAAGTTGGATGACCCGCATTAATTTTATAAATAAAGAAATTGAACTAGAAATTAAAATGAAAAGGAATAGTTAGAATATTCGTTCCATATATTTGAAGTTTGCTAACCCGCCTAAACCTTATTAAATAAAATTATTGAATTAGAAGGTAAAAAGAGAAGACTTGATTGAAGCAGAATTTCCTGCATGAACGTTATTAAATAAAAGAAGTGAATAAGAAGGTAAAAAGAAAAGACTTAGAATATTCGCCAAATTTATTTGATGTTGGCTGACCCGCATAACCCTAAAATGTTTTCTCTTAATTATAAGGAAGAAAGAACATCTCTGCTTAAAATTGATCGACCCGCATTTGTGTTTTGTTAAAGTTTTAAAATAATATTTTTTAAGTTTTGCAATAAAAAAAATTGATTTCTTTCATATTTTCAAAATTTTTATATTATTTTTAGAATTTTTGGAATTTTTTTTCAGAAAATTTTATATTATTTTTTTGGATTTTTTATATTATTTTCTGAATTTTTATTTTTTTTTCTTATTTTCTGAATTTTTTAATATTTTCTTTTTTTCTGAAATATTTGTATTTTTCTGTACTTTTGACTATTTTTCTTATTTTCTATTTTTTTATATTTTTAAAGTTCGAGGGAAAAAAATGAATTTTTTTCAATATTATTATTTTTTCTATATTTTTGAATTTTTTATATTTTTAAACCTTTAGGGAAAAAAAAATTGTTGTATTTTGTTCGGTAAATATTAAATAGTAACGAAGCATCATTTTACTGAGGAAACCAAACTCTTTTACCCAAAGGACAATGACATGTGACAGTCACACACGCCACGTGGCACTTACACACACCCCGTGTCAATGCCTCGTTAGTCCTCACAAAGGAGAGAGGGTGCCAAAAGTGGGAGGGTTCTAGTATTAGAGCACTTTTAATAATAGGTGATGAAATCGGTTTTGATAATAAGAATCACTTATTGAGGGCAGGGGTATCCACGATTCAGTTCAGACCAGTTTTGAGCTACATCCATGACACATATGATAATTGCGGTTCCCTATTTCAAAGAACCGGACTTGGAACAATACAAACGATCTAGTTTAATTCAGTTCTATTTTTTCAGTTCGATTCCACTCTAGTTCTGATTCCAACTTGTATTTGAGAAAAATACCTAGACCATTGCAACTCTCGGCGCTTCTTGTCTAAGTGATGGTTCTTTTTTTTTTCCAATTCAGGCTTCTAATCCTTTGCAAATGAAGTATGCGGATGAAGAGTTGGAAAGGCTAGCTGTTGCGGATATCACTGAGTTGTGTGATAACGATGATCATCCGACATTGAAGGAGCAAGTGGGACGAACCCGAAGGCATAATGATTCTAGCATTTCACCGAAGATAAAAGATGATCACAAACTCGACAAGAAAAACGTATGGACCATGTTATTACCGCCTCCCACGAAACCTATCATGGTTGAAATGTATCTTCTTATTGTTTCCTTTTCTTGTTGAAGTAAGTTTTAAGATCTACGATGATCCATCGACAAGATCCCAAAAGCGTTCGCTCCACGCGATGATGAGGGAGGTCTCAGAGATGAACTTCAACGCGAAGTACGACGATGACGAGCATTCTAAAGTCAATAGAGATGGTCACGGACGGAACAAATGTGTACGACAACTGAGTGTGTGATTATTTTGTATATATTTGCCATCTATTTTGCTTGCATTTGAGATAATGATATTGCTAAATTAGGGCATATTTTATTCATTTTCGCAGAAACAAAACAAAGAAGTTGATTGTGAAGAAAATGACAAAAAAGAGCCTAGAAAAGAGAGCAAAAAGGATCAAGTGATGGTCAAGACCAAATCTGAAGAAACTCTGTCTAATGCCTAGACCAAGAAAAGAGTGAACAATAGTCTCAACCCTTGGCCAAAGGTGGAAAATCATAGGCAATGGCCCGCGAGTTAGACCTGAGACACAAATTGAAAGAAGAGCACGTAAAAGATCTTTTCAAAGTCCTGATAGACTCTATCTCCTGTCAGTTGTAAGATCCAGAGGATAAGATACAATTTCAAGTTTCAAATTTAGAATTTTATCTTTAGAGATAATTAAGGAAAGTTTCAATACTTAAGCTTTTATTTAGGAGCTATCTTTCAGTTTTTTAATCTTTTAGACTTCTGAATTTCGAATAATATTAGTTTTTAATTATAAAATTTTGTTTTTCTCTCCTTTTTTGTCTTCCTCTTTGGGAAGGGGAAGACAAGGGAAGAGGAGTTCATCTTCATTAATTTTAATTGTCTTTTATTTCTACCTAAATTTCTTATTCCTAGTTAAGAGAACTGAATGTTATGATTCATTTCATTTGTGAGATCTAAATGTTCTTATTAATTTATGCACTTGTATTTCTTATTTCTCTGATTTATTGCCAATATTGTTCATGTTGGATTTAGGTCTGATCAACTTAGATTTTTAACTTGAATGATTAATGTTATTCTTGATAACTTTGTGTCTACATGGTTAAAAGGATACAATAAATAACTAGATCAAAATCAGCATAAGATTTATTCTTTGAGACTAGAGATAAAGAACAATTTAGTTTAAAAGGGCAAGTGAACCGTTCCCTTAGTCAAGGGAAGTCTCTCCCAATATTTTATCAGTCAGGTAGTTAAATCTTATAAGTGAACCTTATGGTTGGTAGGTGATTAAGGTTTAATAGAGTGCCTCATTAAGTGACTTGTTATAGGAGGAGAGTAGGAAGTCAAAGTGAACTTGATTCCTATAGCTTCCCTATAAATCAGAAATGAAAACCCTTGAATTAGTAATCAAAGTTTCTGAATCATAACTGGAAGTTGACCTTTTCTAGGAACTTGTTTATTTCTGTTTTATCTCATTCTTTTCTGTTTTCTTTTCATTAGTTTAATTAGTTTTCAATCTCAAATCAAAACTCCCTATGTTCGTTTACTTATTTATTTTCAACAAGTCTTTGTCTTGTTTTAAGTCTACCCATTCATTGAACATCTTACCATTATTTGTAATATTTGTAGTTAATGATAAGTTGAATTTATTTTTGAAGGTCTCAACACCTGATAGGATGAAGACATGGAGGAGACGGCCATGGCAAGTCTCACATGGGTAACGTCCCCATAAAAAATCATCATTACAGCGAAGTCCTGGAGCGTTACAATGAGCTACCGCAACCTCCTCCTCTTTTCTTGTGCATCGGTGGCCTCGAGAACCACGATCTCCATGCCTTTCTTTATCCAGTTCTTTGATCCATTATTGTTCATGGTCCTTCCCAATGTGCTTCCTCTAATCTACCTTGAGCTTCTCATGCATAATCACTATACTACAATGCAAAACCCTCTAGAACAAGGTATTATGACGCAAATTTCCTTGTTAAAATTCTGCACTCTTGTGCAAATATACGAATTTCGCACCTAGTTGTGACTACACGACAAATGTCTACTACAACTCCATCTCGGCCACCAAAGAATCATCACCAACATTACTCTCTTCTATAGAGACAATTGAGGACGCACACATGCCATCTAGTAGATCAAAAGGCGATGGTGAGAAGTGAGTAGTGTTAAGACCACGAGATTTGAGCTCTAGAATACTACGACCCACGATTGTCGAAACTCATACAAAGACATACGACATATACAAAGAAGCTTACGTCATACGCACACTAATACAAGCCATGTCATCAATTTGAAGAGCATGCTCCCTCTATCTCTATTAGGCTATACACGCCTCCACTTACCAACACGGCGAGGTCACTCCCTATTTTTTCTCTCACACAGTTGTCCAACAGTTGTAAATAAGAAACTTTTAATTTTTTTTTAGGTGATGGATGATCGGCTACAATCAACTATGATACTCTCTTTGAGGTTCTCTCAGGTTATTATCGAATATAATACTTTTATCTGCTGTTTTCAAATTCTTCTTGATCTCACCATTAATAAGTAATATTTCTTTTAATAGGGATTCCTAGTCCTCAGGATAACTAAGTTATTTCTCTGTGCTTATTTGGTTCTTCTTGTGTGATGGGTGTCGAATTCGTAAAAAATAATTAATAAATACAACTCACTACTAAGAACAAGTTTAATTGTAAATAACAAGTAAGAGGATAGATCCACAGAGAGTACTAGTGTGATTTTCGTGTGTGCTTTTAGAGACCAGTGATAACACTTAGGTGAAATGAGGGGTTTTGTCTAAAACTAAAAACTGAAAAGTAAATAAAGCAAATAAACAATCTAGGCCAAGAATGAGATTCTTGGTCAAGACACAGATCAAGATAAAACAATCATATGAGAGAGATTCCTAGCATAAGCTTAACAAGCGATGAAACATGAGCAACAATCATTGATGCAGGGGTATTCATCTTCAATCTACAGAATTGCTATAGGATTAAGGTACGTTTGTGACCCCTGCTTTCCTCTTGTATCAAAACTACCTCAGGTACGCTTATAGATGATTCATAACCAACTAGCACCTTGCTGGTTAAAGGGTTTACTAAGTTGGCTGATGATCGATTAGGGGAAGACAACTCCAAATCTAGTATCCTCGGTTGTCAATTGGGACTAAATCAGGTTACCCTTTCACCCCAGCAGTACTTCGGGCTAGTTCGCGGTAGATCCATTAGCGCTAGGTATCGACTTCGATCATCTTGGTCCGTAAGTGGCCCAAACGGGTTGCCGTAACCAAGAAGAATGGCTGCTATGATAATCAACTTAACCCTAGATTGGCCAGATCTAAAATTAAAAAGAGAACACAGTACAATTATTATGAGATTAGTTAAATACAGATTAGAAGATTAATAAGATCAATTAGGTCTCATGCATACTAAGAATAATTTACTTAGCTACTCATACTCATGTTGAAAGAAAACAAAAAATGTTTTAGCATATATAAAAATCTTTCATTTTTGTGAAGAAACGAAGGAGCAGAGTTTAGAATACGATAACCAGAGTAAAAACTAAGAGAAATGACGACCCCTTCTCTCAAAAACCTAGACAGAGTATATATAGTCTCCTCTGCCAATAATATCTCCTAAAAGAAATAGAAATAAGATAAACCCTAATTAAACTCTTAATTGTATCTACTCACTATTCCTCTCAGAATAGAAGTCTAAGATGCTGAGATAAAGAAGGAAGGACGCCACTCCAACTCTTCTGCGGGTAGAATCAACAATCGTATCGCTGTAGAAGTCTTCTACAAGTATCGCTCGGTAAGGCTGAATTCCTCTACCAGCCTAGATGGCTCCTCTTGGCTAAGAGAGTGGCCATGAAAGGCGTTTTGCTCCATTCTACCCAGAAATGGCCCGATTCTACTCCTTTTTGCTCATTTGCCCTCCAAGTTTATTTCCTGCAATAATCATGGAATTCATATTGAAATCAATAGAATTACTATCCGAAAATGCATGAAAATAGATGGTAAAATCACTACAATTTAGGCTCAATCATTGTGCCATTTTATTTACCAGAAGCTAGATAGTAAAAAAAACAAAAATAAAAACAAAAAAATAAATAAAAGAGCAGAACATAGTTAGCTCTCTTTATCCTTTTCTATTATGATTCTACATATACATATACATAGATGATATAGAACCAGTTACGGAACTTTGGTAAATTGTTTGGGGGAAATAAGATTGGTTTTCTTCATGGGGTGAAAATGAAGGATAAATTAAAAAATAGTTGAATTTTAAGGACTATTATAAAAGAATTTAAATTTTTAGAAGAGCGAAAAAATGGAACCTTCAAGATGGTTATAGAAGAACAAAAACTTTGAGAGGGAACAAATGTGAAGTATTAATAAAAAAAGAGTATAAATTTAGGGACTATTTATGAAAGAATCAAAGAGTTTAGGGCCCTATAATGAGGCTCCTCCCTACATACAGAACATCCATGCTAGCGCTGCACATTGTCTTTTTTTTTCTGTTAACAACGAACCCCACAATAGTAAGCAATTTTTTCTGCTCAATGTATCTCTTGATTGTTGGAAAATTAGTTTATAATTTATAATTTTAATAATTATTATTCTGTAAATAATTAATTTAGTATGCAACGGCATGAAACGTATGAGACGTTTCCATACACCCCGTTATCAATGGTTTTAATCATATATTTTATTATTTATTTATTAATTAAATAATAAATAGAGAGATTAATTATCTTTCTATCTTCCCCTCTGTACTGAGCCTTTGGCATAAGCATAAGAGAGTACAATATTATTATGAGAGCAAAGAGGCATACTGTATGTATATATATATACTATTATTATTTTATTTTTATATTTTGGAAAATAATGTGAGCATAAGTGTTCGTCGGTTCGGGAAATCTTTTGGCTGCACCCAAAAGTTTCAACTGATTGTCGTATATCTGGAGAAGAGCGGTTGTTAATTACCTCATGTATGAGGGGAGTTTCTTCTCTAAACATAACGGATCGTGGCGTGTTTCATTCATCAAGCTACTTCTATCTCTTATATTTTTATTACTTTTATTATAAATATTATTAAATATATTAATTATTTATCGTTTCTATCGTTCGATCTTCTCACATTATCAATTATATATGTTAGTATATTCTAATTCATTATTTATCATCTACGTATATACCAATGTCGTAGGCAGAGGCACAGGGATGTTAGGGTAAAGATAGTCGCGGGTAGATTTAGAAGGATGCTTCACATATTCCTCAGGTTTGCAAAATGTACACCAATGACCGATTTCTGAAATAAATTATAAGAAGCAAAATTAGTAACAAAGAAACAGTTAATTAGAAGCAAACATCAAACAAACACTTAAAATTAGTATAATTTCCTAATTCGAGTGTGAAAACCTTAAACGATAGATAAAAAGAAACATAAAGAGTACGTACATATTAGTGAGCATATATACTTCCCGGGATCATTCGGGACAAGGAGGCTACAGGAGGTGACTAAATGTGGTGAATCACTAGGAAACGTAGATTGGAAAGATCTCAACAAAGAACAGTTGTGGCTCGACACCGGTATTTAAGGATGACAAAATGGATGGACGAATGTCCATGAACTAAATTCGTTTAAACCAAAAAATAAACGGACAAATTAGACCCAAATCGTTTAAAAACAAGACGGACCAAACTCATATATCTAAAAAAAGCCGGTTTTGGACGGGTTCCTATCCAAATAAGTTTTTTTTTATAAAAATTAATAATAAAAAATACTACTAGTGAAAAGTTCATGGGTTGGGTCATGGGATGAAGAATGAAATCATGAAAACAGCACAAAAATTTCCTAATTTTTTTTCATATAAGAATCCTATCATTTTAGGAATATTGAAAGTGAAGTTCGATCGAACTGAACCTCTGATCTACACTTTCTTAAAATAGATAAGTTTGTTCATAAAAATAACTTTTATGGTTATTTCTTCCAAATATATCGTTAATTATTTATGGTTTGTGGAAAAGCTTCAATCCATACTCAATTACCGAGAGATGGGCTTTCTTTGTTTGGTAATTTCCTTATTAATATAGAGGAGGTAGGATTAATATATTCAAAGTTCTCAAACATTTTTCGTTTTATTTTAGTGAGTTTTAATTTTTTTTTATCGGTCTCAAATATTATATTTATTACTTTCTTCGTCTTTTAATAAACGTTGTTTTGCTACAGATTCTTACTGTTCATAATATTTGTCATTTTATCTTTTCCGAAGCATATATTTTGTGTAAATGACAAAAAAAAATTATGCATCAACCCAATTTGATGATGGTGTGGTAATTTGAGTGGAAATTAGGAGTAAAAATGAAACAATGTGGAATAAAATAAGATCAAAAATTATTGTTCTATGGATTCTTACTATTTTAAAACGACATTTATTAAAAGACGGAGGGAGTAGTTCATTTAAGTCTCAATCATGACAAAAATGACTAACGGAGATAAAATCCGTTAACTATGTATATGTGGTATTTTTTAATATATTTTTTACTGATATGACATTCCATGTTATATGCCACGTCATCATTTAAAAAAAATCAAACAATTAGAATTATTTTTTCAAAAAAGGTAGAAAAAATTCCAAAAAATATTTTTTCAAAAAATTAATGTTTAAAAAAAATCAAAAAATACGATTTCAAATTGAAAAAAAGAAGCAAAAAATTGTATAAAATTTTGGAAAATCAAGAAAATAATTTAAAAGACAGTAATGTTTATATAATCAATTTCAAGTTTTTAACACTTCTTCCCTAATCAGTCATTATTGCAAAAAATCAAAAAAATGTATAAAGTTAAAAAAAAATAAAGAAAAATGCAAAATATAAGAAAATCATTTGGGTGCTAATAGCACTCCCACTTATCTACTCATACTCTTCTTATTCTATTTATAGACAAAAATACCCTAATTATTTTAATAATTGAAAAAAAAAATCGCTAATTGGGAAAACATTGGTCAAAGATCGTAGAACTTTTTTTTTCTTCTATACTTACGCTTTTGCTAGTTAATGCCTCTATTATGTTGGTGCTAGCAAATACCAGTATTTTTTATTTTTGGATTTTACAAATTATTCCTACAGGAGCTCCTGATAGTTTGGATAACTATTAATTTATCATCATCATCAATATAATTGTTGTTAATTGAGAAATATCATTAGTGTCGTAAATACCAAAATATTCGATTTCTCATGTAAGATTTATGTGGATGAACAATGATCGCTTGTTGGGAGCGTAAAAAATAGTTATAAATTACAACTTAAAACCATCCATAAGAGACTCTGTTAGTGAGATGTGAATTCCTTTGATGACCGGTTGGGTTGACTTCCTCGTCACTGAATTTGGTGGTTGTTGGAAATGAAACTGCAAAAAGAAAATAAAACTGGAAAATATGTCTTGGCCGGAGGCTTGGCCAAGACAGGTGGTCAAGAATAAAAACAGTTTAAAGAAAATTCCCGGTAAGAGCATGAGCAGGCTATGTTCTTATGATTCGATCACTGATTCAATGATGTTCATCTCTATCTCCACAGTGCTGCTATGGAGAAGACAACACCTAACTCAAGTTTACCCTCGGTTGTCAGTCGAGGCCCACGGTTGTTAGTCGGGTATGAATTGTATTATTCATTTAACTGGAACTTCCAAGCTAAAATCTGAGTTGTGAGTTCTAAACTTTAACAAGGAAGTGATTTGTTAAACCAGAAAATAAATAATTACAGAGATAAAAATTATTAAGAATAATTAGATCTCACGAAAATATAAGAAACATAGCCTTTGAGCTCTTACCAAGAATGAAGGATTTGTTCAGATAAAGAAAAACTATTTTATTAATTGGATAAAACTAAACAAAGGGGAGATGATAATTTCCAAGGAGTCCTTGTAGCTTTTTATAGCTTAGCTACACTCATAGTCCTATTTAAACACAACCTCTTTCAAAAGAAGATAAAATATTGTCCAAATAAAATTAAATATTATCTATGAGGGAGATCCGATAAGGATTCTTGCTTGGACATCTGATCTTGATAGAAAATCCCTCAATTCTCGTTTGTCACTGCAACTGCCATCCTTTATCCTCTCGCTCACTTTCCAAGTCTCTTACCGAAGTCTGCCTCTCTCAAGACTGGCTTGGCCAAGCCCGCAGCCAAGACAATTTCGAATGTCTGATTTGCTCTTGCTGATATTGTTCTCCTTTTAGTCCGCCTCTAAGGAATTCTGCACAAGTGAGGGAAATTCATAGATATTAATAGCTTTACTGTTCAATTTACAAATAACTAGGCAGTAAAAACATGAGAATAAAATGCTCAATCAAACAATAAATTTATAAGAAGATAATCTCGATAGTGTAGTATGATTTTCAACGGGTATATATTTGAAATTGATTATATAAACATTACTGGTCTTTTTATTTTCTTGATTTTTTAAAAGGTTTAATGATACAAAACAACCCTAAACTTTAATGTTTTGTATTAGTGGAACTCTTAATTAATTAATTTATTTAATTTCAACCCTGGTCTTCTCAATATTATTCAATCGCAACCTTACCGTTACAGAAATCTGATGTGGCACTGTTGACCACCGTTATGTGCCACGTCAACGACTGTCTGTGTGTCATGTCAGCGTGCCACATCATTCCTCGTCTATGTCAGCCTCCACGTCTATTCCCTTTCTTCTTCTTCTTCTTCTTCTTCGTCTTCTTCTTCTGCTTCTTCTTCTTCTTCTTCTTCTCTTGTTCTCCCTTTCTC
>NBIL01150562.1:0-21069 GCA_002752925.1 Viola pubescens var. scabriuscula | reverse complement strand
CTCTCGTCTCTTCTGCTGGCTGCTGCCACTCTCTTCCCGTCATACACACAAGTGCATAGTTTATGCTGCACTGTAAGCGAACGGGTTGTTGACACGTGTCCCACCAAGTGGGTCTCATTGGAAAAGGTAACTAATTTTTTAATTGGTTTTTGCGGGGTGTACAATGTACACTCGTGAAGCAAATATTCCTTCGATTCTTTGCACGAATTTATTGAGAATCCAATACGTGGATGCCACGTGGATATAAAAGTTTTTACTTCCTCCATGCTTTAATAACTTAGGTTTTTTTACGTTTTTATATTATTTAGAGTCTTTGTCATTTTATTTTTTCCGAAATATATATTTTGTGCAAATGACAATTTTTATTTTAATCAACCTAATTTGATGATGGTGTGGTAATTTAAGTGGAAATTAGAAGTAAAAATAAAACAATGTGGAATAAAATAAAATCAACGTTTTTCTATTATCTTAAAACGTCTGTTATTAAAATACAGAGAAAGTATATTCTAAAAGGAAAGATTTAATGAGCAGGCTTTAGAGCCCAATTCAGCTTGAAACTTCAAAGAGGCCTTCAAGTTCTAACGTTGAGAGAATCCATTAAGGGATACCGTTTGCTTGAGAGATTTTTAAATTAGAAGGGAAATTATTTTATTTGTATTTCATTTTACCAAAAATATCCTTACATGTTTTGCTACTATTATATATGTATTAAATAATAAGCAATATGTAATAACATGCAATAAATTTAGTATGATCATAATATATTATTATTATATGATAATGAAGTAGTTTTGTAACGTTATATATTATTAATATTATCATATCATAATATATACAAATATATTATAAAATACTAAAAGTGTATATATATATCATAATAATATGAAATAAATAAAATAATTATCTTATAATACGTAATATATAACATTGAAATGTCGTTAGCATAAAATCTGCAGGCTAGTTTTGTCTTAAAAAATTGATCTATTTTCTCTGGATTTACAAGAATAACACTTATTAGGAAGGTATTTATTTTCCTTTCGATTTTTCTGGTGTCGAGGGAAAATAATTTTCCGAGGATTCCTAAAGTCCCTTGTTGAGGATCCATTTTTTTTTAGGAATAAAAGTACGATTTCATTAATGAAAAATCTTAAAATAAAAAAAAAGACTTTAAAACCAAAACAGTACACCAAATGAACCGTTAAGTTCCCATTTTTTAGGCTATATGTAAATGGGTGCGCAAGACGGGTCGGATCATTTTTGGGCGGTTTAGTGTTGATGTGGCATGATACATGTGTCGTACTACATCATTGAAATTTGACGCGACATGTTGACCTAGCTGAGCGATCAACTTGGTTCCTGCTTGAGAGTCAAATTGTTTTGATTTCGTGAGTGTAGGCTCTCAATTAAGCTGAAAGAGCGCACAAACCAAATTAATTGGATCATTTGAGTGTAGGGTCCATATATAACAAAACTCAACCATAATAATAATTTCAATACAAATTAGTCATATATCCCAACAAAAATATTATTTATATTAATCCATTTTTTCATATAAATAAGTGGTTATATAAATGTGTTACTTTTAAATTCTTGACCCATAAATTTCGATTTTTTAAATTATTTAGTCTAACAAAGATCAATGCAGCAATATATCTCTAAATAATCGCGTTAAACCACTAATACATAGAGTTATCCTCATTAATTAATTGTTCAAGCACATTCGTAATATATAAAAATGATGACTTATATTTAGCAGTCTAATTAAATGATCTAAAATTAAATAAAGTAAATGGCACAAAACCAAACAAAAGAATTACTGTAAAATAAAACTTTCTTTTATTTTCTTCAAACTTAAACATTCGTGAAATACCAACAATCTCTACAAATTTTGGACTCCACCTGACTTTAATGTGCTTAACATCTTGTTTTCCATTTTTTTTTGGTTGAAAAAACTTTGTTTCTTATTACAAACAACAATATTAAAATTTGACTGTATGATATTTATTAAATTTCAAACAAAATAATAATGAAATAATATTTTTTAACTTTAAATCATTCTTTTATTTTTAATTTTTTGTTCGAAACCATTCGATAATCCAATAAAGGAGAGGGTGAGGAAATATCTTCTTCTTTTTCACTCCGGAGAGGAAATGCCCTTTCTTTTTTAGATTTCTCATTTTTAATGAAAAATCGCTAATAATTAACCGGAAATTATTCAAAATTTAACGTCATGACTAAAATGAAAAAAACTAGAAAATATCAAAGACTAAATCAGATGAGTCTCCTATTAATTCCTGTACCCAAAGGATCTAACTAAGAAAACATAAATACATGCGGTGATGAAATTTAAGTTTCTCCTATTAATTTTAATTTTACAACCTAAATAAATAGGATATGATCAATACTTCCACTAACTCTCAAAATATGTCCGTTTAAGGGTTTTTTTTTTCATTTCCAGAAAATTTTAAGTGATAACCCTTGTGATCTTAGGCTATCATTTCTTATGCATGAAGGTTTTGCATACGATGGCTTTCGATACTGAACTCAATGGCACAGAATACTACTATTTGTTCAATACTCCCTCCGAGTTTATTTACTAATTAATTACCATTAATGCATTAAAGAATAATCTAATCTTCAATCACACAATTATATATCTGTAATGATTGTATTGGTCTTAGTATTTACTCTGAAAAGTTTACAATAACAATCCTCCAACAATGGTGTCGACAAATGACACATGGAGAACGAGAAGTAAACTTTTGTAAGTATCGTTTAGTCACTACACAAGATATCGTTGTGTATTTTCAAGAAACAAACCTGCAACCCTTTGTTTATACAACTTTAGGTTATGATAAAATGTGACGAAAACTCACAGATAGAATTCCCATCCAATGGGTATGAATGTCTGGATGCATGCAAATATATCAATACTGATAAACCACCTAATGCCAACAAGAAGGTAAAATCTTGGACAAACCGCAACAATAACTGAAAATTTATAGAAATTTCTGACTAAAGGTGGACACTTGACAAATTAGACGATTCAGCTCCAAAAAATATGGCAAATCAAGGAACTAAAAAGCTCAACAGTTGGACTTGTCGTATTGAAATTTTTGAAAAGAACTATAAGGGTAGCTAGAACAACCCAAGATAGATCGTACAACTGTGAAAGCATCAAAACACCATGTTATAAATGATGGTCAAGAACAACACATGTTGTGTTGTTTTTTTAAAGTAGAAATTAGGTATTTTTAAGGCTCGCATGCATCTTGTGTTGTCGTTTATATAACTTTAGCTTATAAGAAAAATAAAGAATACACCTCGGTATGACCTTATCCACTTTTTCTACAATCCAAATATGGTGCATGTTATTTTGGGTTAGAGTGATTGATGTTAATCGAGTGGATAAATATAGTGGTTTATTTTGATATATTATAAATACAATGATGTACCTAAGTTTTTTTCCATGAGATAACTGGTCGAAATGAGCGAGGAAAAACTTTATAGTAATATGAGATGTAAATTCACACTTGAATCTCAAAACGACTTGTGACTCCTTTTAAAAAATGATCTATCTTTTGTACCATCCATTTGTTTTTATGTAAATGCGATTGAGGTTAAATCGTACTAATAGTTTATAAATTATAATATTTTTATTAATTATAGTATTTTTTTTTATCTTCTTACACTTTTTATTAATTATAAATCTCATCAAAACTTTAATTATTTTTTAAATAAAATAAAAAAAAAATTAAAAACTAATGACAACACATGACCTTCTATTTTATGTACAAAGTTTATCTCGATTGTGAGAAATGAAATTTTTGAATGAATGAAAAATATACGGGTAAAAGTTTAGAATGTAACTTATCTAAAACTAAGAGACAAAGAGACAAACCGATAGAGATTAGAGAATTAGTGATAATTTAAAAAAAAAAAAATATTTATTAAAAAAAAGTTTAAATCTCACTTCTATATAAAAATTAATATAAGTGGATCGGATCTAAACTTTCATAGTCACTAAAGAAAGAAAGTAAAATTGGAGAAGTTTTATCTCTCGCCCAATTATCCAAGAAATGACCGGCGGAAATGGCCAATGAATGTCCAAGAAGTTTCAATTTTTAAAATTGCATTAATGGTGTTTAATGAGTAACCTCCTTAAAATTCAAAGTCGACAACTATTTCGCCACAACAATTCTTGCCAAATTCGACATCTAATAAAGAGAGAGGTCATAATGATATAAAAGTAACAACGTACGCTAAGATCACATATTTATATTCAACATATGATTAGATAATGATATTTTTAGCACTACTATTTAATTTTTTTATTAATTTGATACCCCATTTTATTTTATTTTTATTGAATTAGACCCCTTCATTCACGTTTTTATATTAATTTGGTTCCTCTAGATAACGTTGTGTATAGTCAGACGTTAAGTCTGGTGATGTGATATTATTTAATATTGTTTAGTTGACGTGTCAGTCCATATCAGATGTCACGTCAGGTTTTTAAAAAGAAATTGGATTTTAAAATTCATTTATTCTCGACCCATTAAAAGATGAAACAAGTTAATGAGTTGGATAAATGAGTTTAAAATTTAATTTTTTATAAAAATGATTGACGTGTCATTAGCTAAACAATGTCACGTCATCACACTTAACGTCTAATTGTGCACAACGTTACCTTGATGAGCCAAATTAATATGAAAATGTGAGTGGAGGAATCAAATCCAACCAAAAATGAAATAAAGTGCTAAATCAATACGATTTAAAATCGAATAGAAGTGTCAAAAATATCATTATACCAACACATGATAAGAAAATAACATTGTTAGTGAGGATGTTTTAAATGATACTCTTTCCGGTTTCGATTACTTGATTTTTGGAATAAATACACACTAATTAAGAAAATGTTTGATCACAACTTTTTTAACATTAAACATTCATCTCTCTTTCATTATTAAAAAAATTAATCAATCAGAATTTATTTATTTATAAAATAAATTAATTATAAACTATTTAGGAAATTGTAAAGAGAAACATCTACTTAAAAGGTAACATTAACTAATAAAAAACGGAAGAAGTAGGAGAGATGATGAAATTTTAGAGGTTTCATCCGTCCCATCAGGTTTTCACTTCGTCCTTTGACAAACCTTGATGGGCAAGTGAAAACTACCACAAATTTTTAGAATGACACCATCAATGTGCTCTCAATTCTTGACAGCGCCTGCTTCCTCTCCTCTTTTGCCTCTCTTTTTGGTTTTCCAATGAGATGCAAGGAGAGACTAGACTAGAGGCATGTTTCTCGCACACTAATGGTGAAACCAGTCACTCTGCTTTTCAAAGCTCAATACCTCACCTCTGGCGCGTGTGCTTGATTATAAATTAATTTTCGGTATTTCGAAGGTACTCATTACTTATTAAACTAATAATTCCTTTGTTTTTTGATTATGGATTTTTAAGTTAAGTCACTTAGATCTTTTTATTTAATTTGGCAGTTGTATCATGGATGTTAATTGTAATACCTGCACCCAACTGCATAGCTTAATTAGCGAATTACAGATACTACTAAAAGTAAATTACTTTAAACTTAAATCACACTTAAAATCATAATTAAAACATAATCCGAACACATTTATTTTATTTATAAATTTTAATAAATATTACTCTCTCGGGTCCTTTTTGGATGACGTTTAGCTGCAATTTTTTATTTTATTTTAGTTGTCTGGTTTTAAATGTATTCCTACCCCACTAAATTAAAATTAATCTTATTGAAGGGATAAAAAAGATTTCAATTTGTAATTTCACGAACCATTTCTCCTACTTTTAACATAATGAAAAAAAAATACTTAGTATTTGTATTTATTTAATGTTTGAATAATGATATCAATTTAGTATTTCTTGCAAATGTGTCTTTTATTTATTTTTGTGAATTTATGGAAGTAATTGTAAGCTTTTTAGCACGTACTTAAAAAGTAGAGTATTAACTTAAAAACCTAATTTTTTTTTAAAAAAAGAATGGAAATATTTAAATGTCAGGTCAGATAATATATATATGTATATATATATTAATTCTCTTCTCCTCTGGTTCTAGTTATGCTGTCCAGGATTTTTGGATTTTTTTGTCCGAAAAGCGCGTAACAACGAACAAAACCAAAAAAAATAACAAAATAAGAATAAGAATAGAAATAGAAATAGAAATAAATAAGAGAGTTACTTAAATAAATGCAATCCTCCGCCATTTCATCTCTTTCCCCTTCTTCCTCCCGACGAAAGAGATGCTGCCACAACAATGGGCTCAACCCTGCGGCAATCGATGCACCCAGAAATACGCTTCTCTCACCCAAATCCCATGTAATAATCCCTCTTCTTCTTTCTTTTAACTCAATTATTCTCATCCATTTTTTTATTTTTTTATTTTTTGTTTGTTTGTTGTTCTTTGTTTGCTTGAAATTCTTTGGTGACGAATGATGTAGCACAAAGCATGGCCCTTTTTCTTGTGTGTCGTAATGTTAAATTCTGATCATATTTTGTGTTGGGTTGGCAATTGAACTGCGTTTTAGTTTGAGCAGGAATTGTTTACCATTGAGGGTTGGCATGGTTGGTGAGTGGGAACACTCATTGACCTGGGTTCAATTCTAATCGAAAACCGAGCTGCAGGGTTTGAATCTATACATGAAGTCCCAAATGTGTAATTCCTTGAGTGGAAGTGGCTTATATGTACTTGAAACATTGGAGTTGGGCTTATTGAAAACTATGAGCATATAATGTGTTTGAGGAATTGTTATTTACACGGGTGTTTTCATATAAATCCCCTCGATTTTTTGAAATTTGCATGAAAATAATTGAGCTCACTTTTTGATTTCATTGCCTATGAATCTCTTACAAGTGATGTCGATGTGTCTAACGTATAGCTGTTGGTGTGATCATTACAATAGTGATGTGGCTTTTCTTTTATCACAGGGAGAGTATTTTGCAAGAAGGGTTGTGACTCCGATGGAGAGACATGGGAAGATTGTGAGTATTTTCTTCCTCTATGACCATTTTTGCTGCTCTTGTGTGGGGATCATTGTTTACACTTGATATGTTTGGTTGTTGTAGCATTGATATCAATGTTGATACCTTGATTTCCTTATGCACTGACTGAGATGGATACATTTTCTTGATAGGCTAGACCTTGAAATGGTGTCTCTCTATGCAAGTTTTTGTTTCACATTTTATCATAATACTATTCAGTCAATTGTATTGATGCACGATAATGGGGTTTTTATAGACTTTGCTTTTCTGTGGAAATCCTATGCTCTGGGCTCTTTTCACTTTAGCTTGCTTTGAAACAGGATTCACTAGTTTGGAACGTCTACTTGAAGAAATTTTTAAGAAGAGCATGCCAATGCATGCCTGTTTGTGGATAAACTAAATAATTGCTAGTGTTGTTGGATTTCCAGGCCTGGCAGACTGTGAGGAAAAATGCTATAAGGACCCTGTATTCAAGGACCAGCAGTGGAGTGCGTATATTGACCGTTCTCCTGGAGCTGCCTCTTACTCTGTGGTATTGTATCTTCTATTACCCTGTTCTTCTTTACATTCTTTTTTTCCCACTTTCCAGTATGGCGTTTTTTTCGTAGCAATATGTGGCTATTCATCTCCATTCCTGATAAAAGCATCCAGACTGTTTTTCAGCTGGTAAAGTCATTAGAAAATAGTATACACTGGTTTCTGGTAGCTTAAATCAAGGCAATAAAGCTGGATGAGTGCATAAACAAAGCTATCTCTCTGTGTTTTTACTCGTTATCCCATAATGTTAAACATACGATCTCTTTAGTCAGTCTTCTATTGTTGGTAGTTATGTAAAGAAATGTGTGAACATACCTGGTTTGGAGAATGGATGTACTTCTAAATCTAAACAATCACATGTTAAAAACGAAAATTGTTGGTGGCTTCCGGTGAAGCATGTTATCCATATGCATGAATTTTGTCAGTAAGCTCTATTAATCCTTGTCCATATACAGGACTGCTTCAACGCCTGCAAGACTGGCTGTGGTTATAAGGTAAGAGTTTGCTCACTAGCTGAGCACTTTTTTTGACTAGCTTTTTTGTAGTCTGGCTCCTGTGTAACATTTTGACGGTGAAACACTGTTTTATTTTTTCGGTGTTGTAGTTCGAAGTTCACCCGGAAAAAGTTGTTCAGGTTCGTCCCAACAGGCCATGCAACCCTTCCCCTACGGAGAAGCCACCACGTCTTCAGAAGTCACCTCCAGAAGTAGTCTGTCTTGGAGAACCTACAGAAGACATGCCTTGCACTTCTGCATAGTAACTGACCGAGTGGAAAACATTGAAACGAGAAAGGATTAGATAATGAGAAGTAGATCACTTACTAGCATTATTAGCTCCTTAGTTCCAGCAATGAAGTCTTTAACAGCCTTAGGCCTTTTATGTTCTGGCTTCCATATTTTTCCCCTCATTGGTTCTCGAAGCTTAACTGAACATGCGATTTTGTGGAGTTGACACCTTTTTTTGATGACTGAATGGCAGAATTTGTAAGCTCAATCCCCTTCGAATGTCGTTGCTAACTGGTAAGATAGCAAGGTATGGTTGGATTTGGAGGCTACTACTTGTACAACTCATATTGAATCATTTTTTAGAAGAGAACTTGCCTCTGAATTCTGCTAATTTTCTATCCAATCACAATTGTACATCATCGTAGAAATTCTATCATTTTCTAATTGCATAATTATCGTCAAAGAAAGGAAAGAAACGCCAATTATGCAATTAATAGCTGACAGAACAATTGAAAACGTTAATAGCTTGTACTGCAATTAATTGTCTAAGATCCGATAGTTGTTATTTTTTTTTACTTGGTGGGTTCTTTCTTTATTAGTCTTTCTTTTAATTTTAGGTCTAAACTATAAATATTCTTAAACCCGTTGCGATAAACTTTAATTTTCATATTGGGTCGTCCCACTAAGAGATCAAATTTGTTCGGGTTTGAATTTAGATGACACTCCAACGACGCTTTTTTGCTTCACTCGTGATGATGATCGTTGGCATTGCCTTGCTTTTCTTGATTTCAACGTCAGCTCCTACTCCATCGTATCCATAGCTTAATTTAGCAGCAAAAACAGGGGAGGCAGAGCTGGTGGTTGGAGATGCTCCGGTGGCGGCGAAAAGAGGCATTAGCATTGGAAGCAGTTGCCGGAAGAAGTCCAATTCCTGCAATAAGCGGCTGTGTCCTCTTATCATAGGGATTACTGTGGTATTGCGCGACGGCGTGAGGATAACGGTGCTACTCCTCCTCCTTCTGCTGCTGAACCTAGAAGAAACAGGATGTTTTATGATTGTTGAATGTCTACGGGGAACTTTTAAATTTTTATCTAAGTGAGTCGAATAGATCGTCTAGATTAATAGAATAGTGACATTTAGGATTTTATGTCAAATCTTCTTAAAATAGATAAATAATTAATTAGATGGATGACGACGTTACGTTTATTATTTACATATCTTCTTTTTTAGTTCTTAGTGTTTTATATCTACCACGTTATTCTCGTACTGTTTGTGTATATTTTTCGATTTCTTTGAATATCATCTTTATCCTTTTAATAAAATACTAATTTTATTCGATCGTAGATCGAATGCTAAAAATGCGACTCGTCCAGTATTGTCAGCCTATTTTAGTTGTACTTTCTTTTTGTAATGTACACGTTTACAAGACATTGATTGGATACTTAATTAAAAACTTAAATTTCCTTATAATTTTGTTATTTAATATAAAACATAAAAAAATAGTAATAAACATATACCTATATATATATAGCCTGCAGGCCTTTGGCCCAACATATTATACAAATCAAAGCGTGCAGGCCCTGCACCATATCTAGCTAACCTTGGGTTAGAGCCCATAAGTAAAAATATGCCTCTTCTTCTTCACGCTCCGATCTCTCTCCAGCAACCTTCCGTCGTTCTACAAGTGATCATTGCTCTTCCCTCCCACCTGCGAATTCATCTCCAGAGCATCGGCGGCACTGCTTACAATCACTAAAAACACAAAGAGGTTTTCAGTTGTAACAACATAAAAGAAAAATGCCTCAAGTAAGGATCGTTGCGAAGAATTTCATGGACATGGTGGCATCTTTACCCGCCATCAAGCTCGAGAAGCTTTACCAGAACGCTTTTATCTGCGAAGCCATTTTCAGGTTTATCCTTCACACGCAAAACCCATGTTCTATTATTGTTACTTTTTTGGGTTTTCAATCTCAATTCTCCTCATTCTTCTTTTTTCTTTTGGTTGATTAGGTCGTTCCCTCCTTTAGCGAAGATGTATGTGTTACGAATGTTGTATTTTGATGTTCCTCTGGCTGCCAAGGTGCTTGAAGAAAGTGTACTTGCTGATGGGCTATCCAAGCACAAAGTCGCCATTGATCGTCTGATTCAGTTGAGAGTTTTTGCTGAAACCGTTGACAAGTAATGCATTAGATTCTTTATTACGTGCAATTTGTTTGATTCGTGTATGCTGCGGATAGTTCTTAATCTTCTATTATTCTCCCAGGAGAAAGGAAACCTATTATAGGTTAAACCCAACTTTTCAAACTAACTTACAGAAGTATACAACAGAGGGGTAAGTCATCAGCTATCACTCATGGTTTTTTCATAGATACCATGTTTTTGTTTGTGCTTAGGGTGCTGCCATTGCATTTGTTTGTCGATGATTTAGGAGTTGAAACTTTCGTAGTGCAGTGGAGCCTTACCAAGGGAATCAATGCCTGCTAATGTTACTGCCAGACTTCCTAGCAGAGAGGACCTCGAGGCTTATGCGCTTGAACAATGGGAGGTGTGACTTCTTCCATATATTTGCATTATTGGTCTCTTTTGTATGTGTGTTTATGGAAACTAAGCCACTTGTTTCTAGTTCTAGTTAATATTAATTATAATAACCACTCTGATTGCAGTTGATATCAGTAATTGTCGGTTTCAGAATTCGACTACTCTCTTATGACGTTTGGTTTTGTTACACCAGTGTTTCTTGCTGCAACTTATGAGCTCAGGTCAAACAGAAAAACCAAATAACTTCAGCTCTTCTATGATGAGAATTTTCCAGCAGGGTCTTATGAGTCAGAGGTATATTTCTTTCACCAAATTGTTCGCTTAACTTTATCCTTCAATGTTACAACATATGGTTTAGGTATCTTTTTTGTGTCTTTACTGCAGGGATAAAGAAGCTCCAAAATTAACGGAGAGTGGTTTCCAGTTTTTGGTATGTATCATGTAAAATTTATTTGTTCTCTGCAATTCTAATTTTTTGTTTCTAAAATTTGAAATTTCTTCTGAACCTGTGTAATTGTAGCTGATGGACACAAACGCTCAATTATGGTATATCATTAGAGAATACATCACTAACTCTGAGGTATGGAACCATTGAAAATGATTTGTATTGTTTATGCGTCTTTTCCACTGCATTTCCTTGTCTTCTATAGAACCGACGGTGTTGTATTAAGAACTCTTTAACACTGCATGAAGTTAAATGTAGCATTTAATTAATTGTTTTGTTAGAAACTTAAGTCCATATTATTATTAGTAATTTTTTACTGTTGAGACAATTTATTGGTGTATACAGGTCCATCTATTCTTTCTGCAGTGTAATTTATCTTGTATCAAGCAGATTTTTTGTTTTTTTCTCAGGAGCGAGATATAGATCCAGCAGACCTGATTGCATTTCTTTTAGAGCTTAGTTTTCATGTCACTGGCGAGGTATTCCACATATCTTATTGCTTATGTGCTTTTGATGCTTCTGAAATGGACTCATCTGACTGGATGCTGCTCATGTATCAGTTCCTATTATGACACCCTGTTGAGTTTTGTAAAAGCACTTTCTCTAGGAACCTTACAATGTGCTATGTTCTGTGTTTTCATGATTTAGGCATATAAAATGAGCACATTGACTGAGATTCAGAGGAATACAATATTCTGAATCTCGTGTTTGTGTACTTTGATGCTTCTGAAATGGACTCATCTGATTGCTTGTTGCTCATGTATCAGTTCCTATTATGACACCCTGGTGAGTATTGTAAAAGCACTTTCTCTAGGAACCTGACAATGTGCTATGTTCTCTGTCTTTTCATGATTTAGGCATATAATATGAACACATTGACCGAGATTCAGAGGAATGCAATCAAGGACCTTGCAGACCTGGGTTTGGTTAAACTTCAGCAGGTTATTTCATACTTCTATATGTGTTGATATGATAGCCTTCTGATTGTATGCATCTCTTACAGAGTTTCTGATTTGGATATGTATTTCAGGGAAGGAAAGAGAGTTGGTTTATTCCGACCAAATTAGTTACGAATCTTTCAGTAAGCTTAACAGATTCATCATCAAGGAAACAGGTGTGCTAGATTTGACATTGAATGCCTTGCTTTTGTAATTGGCAATTTGGGATGTTGAATAATGTATTGACATTTAGTCTTTAGTTGGTATGTTATGATTGGTCATTCAGAAATCCACATATCTATCTGCATGGTATGATTGGTTACTTCTCGTTGATGGCTATTGAAATCCCATCTTCCTTTTTCTTCAGGGGTTTGTTGTGGTAGAGACAAACTTCAGGGTATATGCTTACTCCACATCCAAGCTGCATTGTGAGATTATGCGCCTTTTCTCAAGGTATGCTAGTTCATTGCCTGTTAAATCTCTATTTCTGCTTGTTGGTTTGTGGTCACACGTTCTGCTTACACATGCAGGATAGAGTATCAGCTTCCAAATCTTATTGTTGCAGCAATTACAAAAGAAAACTTGTATAACGCCTTTAAAAATGGAATCTCAGCAGATCAGGCCAGTACTTCTTTCCAATTGGGGTTTTCTATACCTAGTTTTTAGCTCTTTGCTTTGCTTAACTCTTTGTACCTTTTCTTTGCAGATAATATCTTTTCTTCAGCAGAATGCCCATCCTCGTGTTGCTGAGAGACTACCGTCAATTCCCGAAAACGTCACTGATCAGGTTGTTAGTTCTTCTCCATGTCCAAAGTTGTGCCTGACAGTCATTTTTTTTCTCCTTTCATTGTCCTTAAGATTTTTGAATTTATGTTTTCCTGGCTTCTCCATTAAAAATGGAAGCTGTTGTTGTTTGCTGGTAAATAACATTGCCTATGATATTGCATCAGTATGAAAATTGTGCAAGAGTAATGTTTTTCTCGATTTTATTAGTTTCAAATTTTCTTCTCTTTTCTTTTCTCTTTTAATCTGTTTTATTGTGGCGGCAGATAAGGCTGTGGGAGGCAGATCTGAATAGGGTTGAGATGACCCCTGCACATATCTACGATGAATTCCCTTCTAGGGTAATGCTCAGAATCTCATTTCAACTGTGCTCTCTCTCTCTCCATGTTCCCCGCATTTTCTTGTTGCTTTCCTTCTTAATATCAAGACGTGTATTTTTCCCTTTGCAGGAAGTCTATGAGTCTGCTTGTGACTATGCACGAGAATGGAATGGTTTGCTCTGGGAAGATTCAAAGAAAATGAAAATGGTGGTCAAGGCCGAAATTCACATGAACATGCGAGAGTTTCTTCGTGGCCAAAAGTAGTACTCCGTTTCTTGTCAGTTCGAGGCGACAATTTATGACCTGGTTCTCGGAAACCAGTGAAAGCGCTATTCGTGAGGAGTGAAAACCTAGACAACGGCTCTTAAGAGTTTGAGGATAAGCTCATCTTGATAGCAGGGGATAAAACAAAGGGATGCCTTCTAATGAATGCTGGCATTGGTGGGAGCATGGGACTTTGCAAGTTGCCGTACTTATATTAAGGATCAAAACATTGAAATTGTTGTACACTTGTGTTGCTGGGGTGCTTCTCGAAGTCACCAGTCGAACAGTACTCTTTACGTAATTCTAGTACAAAGAGGACACTAGGACACCCACGGAGAAAAAATAAATAAAAAGGAAAAAATTGTTGCTGCCGAGGATCGAACTGGGAAATCTTAAGTGTGTAATTTACTTTGAGAGTGTCATGTGTAATTTACTCACTCGTATAAGTGGTGGAACTCACTCTTCATATCCTTAAATAATTATGATGATGAACTCCATTATTAGCGTAGAACTTACCGATTATTTGAGATGGATAATGAATTGGTATTCCTGAAGTAGTGTATAAACACTTGTATAACTGGCGTGGAGTACACCACAGCCACTGTAGGTATTAATTACACAGTTAAATATTTTTAACACGCAAATTAAAAGCCATCTTAACGGTTTTGTCCAGTTGCTGTGTACCTAACGACAAGCATATATCACAGCAGGGATTTTCTTCTATTGCTAGAAACCATTAAGATGCAATTTCTAAGAAGTTTCCTACCTCTTCAAAGTTCAATCATCAATTTCCAATTTTTTTTGTTTTAGCACCAAAATTATATGGGCCATGAAATATATTCTAATGGATAATTCATGACCCAAAAATAATTCAAAGTTATTATTTTTTTAATCTCAACTACGTTTCTTTAATCTTTTTCGAGCGAGAAATTAAATTTATTCGAGTACTGTTAGGTTTTAATTTGAGATAACTCTCAGCATAACTTTACTATATTTTTAAAATTTAGACTCGAGATTTTACTTAACGGTCACCGTTAAGTAAACTTGATACGCAAGAAAAACTACTTTCCCTTGCTAGTCACACGCTTGTGAAAGGAAGACCTAATAGCCTATTAAGATGACATGGATGTAGACAAAAACTGAGGAAATAGATAACAAAGGAGTTTTGGAACTTAGATATAAATCCTTAACCAACTAAGGTTGTTTACAACATTTAGGATCAACTTGTTAAGTTTCTGAAAGTGTTTTTGATTGCAAGAAATGGCAATAGTTGGAAAGATATACCTACAATCATTCCTGAAAGTTGTGAATTCTACAATGGGAATGGTTGGAGTTGCAATGATTTTCTATGGATTTTGGATGCTAAGAGTCTGGCTCAGAGACATGGATTGGACACCTCAAGATTTTGATCCTTTTGCTCCTTGGTATGTATTTATAATCTAATTCACTTCCTGTTTTTCTGCACGACACAGTTAGGAATTTTAAATTGGAGGACTCGAGCTTGAGATCTAACCCATCTTCGCTTTGCAGGTTTATATACACTTTTGTATGCATAGGCCTTGCCTTGTGCCTGATAACCTGCCTAGGCCACATTTCTGCTCATAGTGCCAATCTCTTCTGCCTTTCCTGTGTATCCTTCTTCAGTACCTAATTCCATGCATTAATCTCAATTGATCATTACACCATATTTTCCTTTTGTTTTTTGGTTTTTGTTTTCTGTTTTCTGTTTTGACCTTAATCAAGGATAGTACATGGTTGTTATGTTCTTGCTTCTCGTGTCAGAATCAGTGGTTGCAGCTGACATACTCCTAAACTCTGACTGGGAAAAGGTAATCCTTCCTTCCTTCTTTCTTTACGGGTTTGTCTGTTAAACAAACCTGCATCGTGTATATAAGAACGAGTACTTTAACCATCAGATTCAAAATCTAATCTTTTTAAATAGTTATGATATCACCACGACTCTATCTATCTAATGGTGAAAACTCTCATTTGTAAATACACTCATCGTTCTTCAGACCAACCTGTCCATTTCTGACAATAAGTAACTCTTTTTTCCAGGATTTACCGGAGGATCCGACAGGCAGGCTTCATGACTTTAAAAAATTTGTGCAGTCAAACATTGAAACCTTCCAATGGATAACCCTATTGATCATCTTAGCTCAGGTAATCTTTTTTTCCTGCTTACAAAAACAGAGAAAAAAGAACAGCATTTGCTAGTTGCTAACTTGATTTATGCAGGGAGTTTCCATCTTATTGTCAATGGCTTTAAGAACTCTTGGCAGAGGAGTACCTGATTACGACAGCGATGATGACTATCCTCCGGCCAGGCTTCCGCTCATCAATCCTCATCCACAGCCACCACCATATGTTATCGGCGAACCGGTGTTTGTTTCCAAGAATGATCCATCCATTGTAAGGATTCAGTTTCAGTTAATCTTGATTTTCAACTCTTCTTGTTCTCATCCCAAAATGTCATAATTTCTTGTTGCAACTTTTTACCTCCACAGGCCATCAAGTGAAGAAAAGTAGTGCAAACATGTCCAAGATAAAGATAGGGACTTGAGTTCCAGTCCAGCCTCGGTTTATCAAAGTTCGATTAGAAGAAGTGCAAACTTGCTGTCACAACTGTTGCATGAACATTGTATTTACTTTTACAGGTTATAGATGTGTTATAATTGGTTTTGCAATTTCCTCCTAATATGGTATGCCTTTTTCCAGGAAAGTTTTACAAATGGTTGTGTAATACTCCACTGCTTAAAGATGGAAAGAAAAAATGAACTCATAAATAAATAAATAACCGTGTACACTGTTCAGTAAAAAAACTGTTCACAGTAGATGAATAAATCATCAGCTCAACCTTTTAGCCTACAACTACAACATAAGATACCAATTCCTCAAGAACGTTATGAACAATGGAAATTTTAATTTAGCCAAAAGAAGCACCATCCCTGCAAAAGCTACGAACAGAACCTTCTACTCGGATTTCTTTGTAGTACTCGAGACCTTTCTCTTCATTCGGCTGAAGGGCCCTACGGTATGATCCATAACATACATGTAGATAACCTGGCTCCAAGACTTGTACGAGTCTAGACCCTCATAATACTCAGGCGCGATCTCCTTAACCTTATGAAGCTTGGTTCCCGGAATCCTTGGGAAATCGTGGTGTTCATTATGATACCCCACATGCCATGCTAGAAAATTCAGGGGACCATAATAAGAATACGTCTCTTGCTCTGGATTGAAGACGTAATGTTCCGAAATGAAATGACCTGCCATCGGGTGCATCCCACCTCCTACGAATGTAGAGAGGATCAGATAAGCAAATGATCTCCAGCCACAAAAGTAAACCACTGCTACATCTAGGGCTATCTGAATAGAAAAGTTGATGAACTCCCAAGAACCAGGAGGCTTCGGTTTCAGGAATAGAGGCCGTAGTGCATAGAAGAAGAGTTGGAGGAGAACCCATATGGATTTTGTAACAACATTGGTCACAATATGTGCTTCAGCCTGGCTTGGGATGTCCATATCAATGCCATCCACTCCCTGGAAACGGTGATGCTCAAGATGATACTTCTGGAAGGTCACAGACATGGGTACTCCAATAGGCAGATTAGCAAAAATCCCAAGCCATCGGTTATAGACTGGAGTCGAGAAGGCTAGATTATGGGAGAGCTCATGAATAGCTAAGAAAAGATTGTGGTTGAGAAAAGAACCAAAGAAGTACGCAATTGTCAAAATCTTCAGCCAGCCAACATTGTGGAGTAATGCAGCAGTGGAAAGCTGAAGCGAAACAACCAGAACAATCTGCAAGACACAATTTTGCAGTCATGAACCATATGAAGAGCAGAATAATTGATGGACATTAAGTTGAAGCAATAAACAAATGAGAGAATAGCCTCAGAATTCATGATGAGAAAATTAGTTCCAAAAAATGGTTTCATCTTTCATTATGATTGAGGTAAGTTAAAAGTTACAACACAGTACGTAAGCTAAATGCATAACAGTAATATATGTTAATTTTCACTTCTTTATTAGTTGAAGATGCAATAATGGACTTGCGCATACAAAACCAATCCACACGAAGTACCATCCAGAAACACTAATGCAAGTAAAAACAGAGAGAGAGTTTTGAATCAAAGCTCAATTACATGAGGTCAGACCAAGAAGTCATACATATACTACTACATTTCAATGCTCTAGCGGAAAATGTTAGGAGACCAACAAAAAAGATAATCAAGTCATTATGCTCGCTAGTAAATTTGTTGGCAAGAAAATGTTGACTGCTGAAAACGAAAGGAGCAAACTGAACAGACCTTGAGCAAGATTCAAGTACAAAAAGGGGGAAAATAGCAAAATGCACAAGACTCGTGTGTAGACGGAAATATATATATATATATAGCTATAACCTAGTTTGTGTAGGTTTTTCAAAACACCCATCTAGATATAGAAATCGAGAAATTTGAGAAATTGTTTGATGTGGGCATATAGAAATCCGACAGAGAAATTTGAGTTGAACTATATAAACACACAATGAGAAAGAACTACCATAGAAAGACAAAAACAAACACTCTTTTTTAGCACATACGCAAATAAAGTAAAGCATCAGGACAACCTCATAATAACATAGCGTATTGGCCAGAAATCAGGAAAAGGGGAAAATGGCACGAGACACTACATAGAAGAAAAGACGAAAACTTTAAATCAGGTTCTGCATAAAATCCAGAAACAGGGAAAACCCATCAATTAAAAAAGGAAAACACAGATCTGAAAGTCATGAACGCAAAAAACGGGAATGTGGGTTATGTAGTGAGGAGGAAGAAAGGCGTTTACCTTAAGGAAAGCAAAGGGGTCAGGACCAAAAAGGTCTTTAATTTGGGGGTATTGAGAGAGGATCTGCCTTCTTCTTGAAGCGTGAGGCTCATCTGTGTATGACCAGAAGAAATCTGTAGCCATTACTCCTTCTTCCTTCTCCTCTTCAGACGTCCTCCTCTCTCCCCCTTTCCCCATGCCTCTCCTTCAAGATCTTCGTCTTATTGGTTTTTCTCTTTTCCTGGTTTTTGTTTTTCTGTTTTTTGGGGTTTTTCTTCTCTATTTTGGAGATGGAGCTTGGTTTTAAGCACCGATGGGGTGTGGCTCAAAAACTAGAGACAGCGGAGAATGCTGAGCGTTGGTGAAGTCACTGCCTCAATTTAGATTTCAGGGATGTTACAAACTTACAACCTGGATTTTTCTTTTTTAAGTGTATTCATATATTTCCCACTCTCCTCAGTCCTCCTCAATCATGTCGTTTTGTCGTGCATGTTTCTATAACTGCACTCTCCTTTTAGATATTTATTTAATAAATAGTAAAAAATAAGAAATTCCTTTTTAAGCTAAATTTAATTAAATTTTAAATGCTTATGGGGAAAAAAATTACTTTCACAACTTCAACCATTTTATAGTCTAAAAACTCGTTCAAATATATTAATATCGAGTTTTAGTCTCCTAAATATATATTTTTTCGATAGATATGTGCAATTTTTTTGAAATATTCTAAGAGACGTTTCTGATTAGTACTTATAAGTTTTAATTGCTAAAAAAAAAATCATTATACACTTTAAATCAAGGTTTTCTTTATTAAATAAAAAATTGATAAAATACATCCATGTCTAGTTCTAGAAATTACCTAAAACTTCAAACCATATCCTTCTGTCACAAATAATAATGAAAAGAAATGTGTTGGGAGTTCTTAACACTTCTCAATTCTTACATCATTTAATTTTATAAAGATTTATTTTTCTTTTTTTAGTGTATTTCATTGGATATATATTTAATTTTCCTTACAGGGCCAAAATTCTAAACCAAGTTTTTCTTTTTATGGGTCATCCAAGGTTCGGACCACAACAAGGATTATTGCAGTGCATCTTTGTTGTGCATGAAAAGACAAGCAGGGAGGCAATGCACATGCACCACATCATTGTCTGATGGCGACCATTTACAACATATCCCATCAGAGCCAAATGCAACATTTGGGCTCAACTCTAGATTGAAAGCCGATAAGTATCCTGGTCCCGATCTCTACAAGAACACACCTGAAACCTTTTGAGCTGGTTGCTCATTGGTACTTCTTGTATTTTTTTATATAATAATCGGGATGAGATTCAAACTTAATCTAAATTTCTATTGGTATTTTTACCGCCGACCAAACGAATTGTTTGCCCTACTTTTCGTAAAACAAGGAGAAACTAAATCTGCGGTTCCCGACACCGAACTTTCAAAAAGAAGAACCCTTTACAAGTGATCAGGAACCAAAAATCCAAGCATATAGATTTTCAGAGCTTTAATGATCAAACTTAAAGCTATACAAGCATGTACAACAATTGTACTAAATATAATATATAAACCCATTCTCAACCATCTCTACTTCACCAACCAACCCACAATAACTAAAGGTTGAAGCGGGAAGAAAAGCACTGGAGTTTCCAATCGGCCTAAGGTTTGCCGAATGAACTTCAGTGATCATGGTTGTCTGAAGGAAGACTCAAGCAGACTGCAACCAGTTTCAAATGCTGTACTCGTTGCCCTATCTTACGTGGGAATCGTATGCATCAAAAAGGTTATCCGGAACAATCAAGGGCAACTTATCTATGTACAAGAAAAGCCTCCGAAGATTCTCTCGTGTCACCGTCTCCATTTCCACTATGTCTCTGCTATCAACGAGCAGCCAGAGATCTCCAGAATTGACTCTTTTAAGACTGTCGCGACAAAAGGGGCACGACTGTGATCTTGATCGCCTGCCATTCGTTAAAACAGATCATTCACAAGGCAGATGGCATTGAATTCACCAACAAGTCAACAGTTTGCCAACTAGAATAGAACAAACAATATTTGAATCAACATGAAGTTGAGATGGAGCAAATGAAGACCTGAAACATGACCCCTTGTAGAAGCAAAAATACAACACATCCCTACTTAATAGGCAATGATCATGATGTGTTCTAATGATAAAGGGCAAATTTGAATATGCTATAACCAAAGAGAAAAGAAGTCCAACCACAAATTCTTCATGCATGGAAAAAAGAAGGAAAGAATCCAATAGCAAATGAGTACATGTACACCGACAAGTAGGCACATATCCTATATGTTAAAAAACTACATTTTCCACTAAAATTTCACGGGGGCAAGCCTTCCCAAGTGTGTTTCAGTAGACTTGAATTCTATGACCTCAATTCTTATAAAGCATCGAGAGCTACATGCATACCACTAAAATCAGGGAACTGAGATGGAGGCCACTACATCAGTACCAGCTCCAGAATGTGATGGAAATAGGTTCCAGCTGCATGTACGCTTATTGGTGTATTTCAGAAATCAAAGGAGATCCAATCACTGCAACGATGGGAGGCATTTAACCTATAGATCCACTGCCTCAATATTGGAATACCAAGTGAAAGAGGCCATTAAAAATTTAATGACCTTGTAGTTCCAGCACCAAAAAAACATTTTCATTCCACCAAGT
>NBIL01150540.1:0-11498 GCA_002752925.1 Viola pubescens var. scabriuscula | reverse complement strand
TGGAATGCTGGTCCATTATACTTTGAGCTTTGTTTATGATAAGCTCATCAGAATAATAGCCAAAGCATATAAAGTGAGTGTCACTAGGCTCATCTGTAGTTGCAAGTATTTGCTTAGCCAAGTTGATACAACCCAACTTTTGCTCTCATATTTCAACTCTCAAGGGGTGTGTTAAATTAGATGGTGAGACACTTGTTCTTGTGCAACTGCTTAAGTAATATGCGTATGCTTTCTCCTGATATCTTTTTAAAATTGGGATTGTGTGACATGCTGGATCAAATCTCCGTGGGTCAAATCTCCGTAGGAATTCTATCCTTTTTAATACTCTATGATCATAGAAATAAATACTGATGGATGCTTTGAATCCGTAAAGGTTGCACTCTGTACTGATTTTCTCCTTTTGCCATCTTAATTCTTTACTTTGAGTTTATGGAGCATTGATATTCATGTGTTGGTTATACAGGATTGCTGCTAATACATAAGCCTTCTTGGTGGGACTGGTCTTTGACAGAAGAAGCTAGCTACTGGAAGAATCGGGCCATACTCATCTTTCAGAGAACCATCCAGTCCTAGCTTAGAGAGACCATTTGTTTGCTGACCAAGTAAGTATTTGAATGCCACTGTCAAACTAAGTGAGTTTGTTTGTTCTTTACCTAATCAATAGATACAGGAAATGTTGCTATATCAGCCCATCAACTGCTACTTGATTAGCTGTTTGGTATAATCTTCAAATTGCAACATCAGTCCATCAACTGCTAGAAATACTTCTTGCACCCTGTTCTCTCTTGTATGATTAGCCACTTAATGTAATTAACGTTTGTTCGTTGACTTTTGATGGTATTTAAGTCTTAAGAAGATTACACGAGCCACAGATTTGCGTAGTTTATTTGCTTCAATGTGTTAATAATTGGTTTGGTTTGGTTTGTAGGTGCCTACCTTGGCGAGACGAAGAATTGAATTCTTGTAAAAGATCTGCACAACATTTAGCAGAGATGGGGCAGTTAACAGAGGAAACAAAACGAGCAAAAGTTGACTGAAGATCTATTTGCTGGAATTTAATTTTTGATTTGGCAAACAATGATGTGTTGATCCAAATCCATCCAAATTAAAGGTAAGTTCTCATAAATTATAGATTTCTGTTCTACAAAAGACCGAGCCCCTTTATGTAATGAAAAAGTTTGCATTTGTTTCTTGTGGTGAGTAGATTGTAGATAGGCTCATGGGCTGTGCTTTTCCACTAAACTTATGGTGCACAAATCAGTGTTTTTTGGTTTCTGTTTTGTCCTCGTCTGACGCCCGTCTGGTGCACAACATGGCTTGTCACGCAAGGGCTTTTTCGGTTAAAAAAACGTTTGAGGACCAAAATTATAAAATTGGTGGAACAACACCCAAAGACGTCTTGTAATTTCAAACTTTGGTTTTTACTCTCCTCGCGTCTCCCTTCAAAAGACGGAGGGAGTACTTGAATAATAAATAAGATGAGTAGATGACACTAAAAAAGATTAAACAAAAAATACGTAAATTATGTTTTAAAAAAATCCAGTTTGCCCGGGTATTCTCGCAAGGCTCCATTACAATGGCTATTGATTGCTTGTAATTTGTGCGAAAGGATCACTTTGGGTGTTTTGCTTTTTTTTTCTTAAATTAATATACCGATATGCATTCATCACCCACACAACAAAATATGAAATCCCTTAAAATACCTGGCCTATTTAAATGAAATGAATTAATTCGATTTAAAAATTAAAATTAAAATTTTGAGTTCGAATCTTGAGAATAATTCGATTGAAAATTCAGTAAAAAAAGAAAAGTAATCTGTCAGTCGGACCACATGGTTACTGCAATTTCCTTACATTATCAAGCCTAAAATTGCAAGGAGCTGAAAAGCAGAATAATTGAGTAATATAAATTATAATGGTTATTCTTTTGGTGTAGTCGAACGTAAAGCTACATGTTTCGAGTAAGTATACTAAAAATAAAGAGAGCTCGTGACGAGCGTTGGGCCCATGATGATATAGTTAGGTCAGCTATTAAAATATGCAATGAAAGTTTGTGCCCTTGGGCTTAGAAGTTAGTANNGTAGAATTTAGAACCAAGGATGGCGTGCACGTGCCACGTGGTGATGATCATCGTCAATCTAGTTCTAGTGCGTAGTGGCTACCGCTCCTCTTTGTATTATTCGAGCATATTAGAAACTTATAATAATGTTTAAATTTAGGTTAAATACTCATTTTAGTCCTTACGTTTGTTTAAAATTTTAAAATTAGACTTTATATTTATTTTTGACTAGATTTAATCTTCATGTTCATTGGTTGAAATCAATCCAATTAATTTTTATTTTTTAAAAATTCCAAAAAAATATTATTTTTTATTAAAACCCTACATTAAATTAATAACAAGAAAAAAAAAATTATTATTATTTTGACATATTTTTCTGATTTTTTTTAAAAATAATTTAATTAAATCAATTGGACCGATTTCAGTCAATATACAAACATGAGGATCAATTTCGACCACAAATAAATATGATGATTAATTTTAAAATTTTAGATAAATATAGGAACTAAAATGGACATTTAGCTTTAAATTTATCATATATAGGAGTACAAAAATTTAATGTATTTTCATCCATTTATACTTTATAGACGCCATCCGTGCATAAAAATTATAGCATAGCTCGCTGGTTCACGTTTTTTTATGAGTTAAATTATGAATTTAATTTATGATAAACGTGAGGAATATTAAAAAAATATATTTTTAAAAATAAATAAGATAAAACTATTACTTCATAAATTTCATATTAGTATTCATTTAAGGTTAATTTATTAAATACCCTACTTTTAAACTAAAATATGAGCTTTTACCAAAAACACCCTATTTCAACTTCTCTTACTTTAGAAAAAGGATGAGGTCTTTGAAAATTGAAAAAAAAAAACATATGTCTTCTTTTATCCATCTACTAAGATTAAGGAAATAAGTAAAATGATATTTTTCATACGTCTACCCTCATAATTTTTATAAAAAAAAATCGTATCTAAATATTATTAGAATTGTTAGTTAACTTTATAATAAGAGCGATTGAGTAAAATTATACTAAAATTTATCTAAAAAAATAGAAAAACAATTTATAATTTAAACAAGAAAAAGAATACATAAAACGACAAATAATATGGAATAAAGAGAGTAATTAATTGGATAAAATGAGAATGGGGTGCGTTGGGGGACAAGGTAACAGATCACATGCCGCATCATGCCATCTTGTGCCATAAAAACTGTCAGCAGCACAATAAGTAGAAACCAACACCAACATTCATATTTCATAATGCATCCATAAAGGAGGAGAGTATTTTCCGCAAGAAAAAACCTTTCCCTATCGTCAGTTGCAAGACCGATACTAGTGAGAGAGAAAAATTAAGAAAATAGAATAACTTTTTTTCTAAAATAAAAATTTACTAACCAGTTGAACTACGAACCGTTACAATTAACAAAATGTAGGTTATACACGCGTGTAATTCTATAAATATTAATAAATTTTACTAATTGTTATTAAGCTAAACAGTGTACTTTAATTCCTTTTAAAGTTGAAAATGTATTGCTTTTTTTTATTAAAAAAATTGATATACTATTAATTTACCATTATAATGTTAGGATCAGACTCATAATTTACGTCACACAACCCAGTTGAACTACTATAACATGAAAGTGTATTTTAATTACTTATTTTATTTTTCAATTAATATTTAATTGAATTCATTAAAACTTTACATGTTATACAACAAATTTTAATTAAATTACACATTGATATATATAGATTGGCTCAATTTCCTAGCTACTCTTTTGAAAGAGAAAAAATGGGGCCGGGACAGTTGGACGGCTTGCCGAAAAATTGGCAGAGCAGCACGCCATCCGCTGTTTATGTGTTGAGATTTCACAGAGTATGTGACTGGCAAGATAACGAGGATAGGGCGGAAAAGAAGATAGTAAGTGGTTTTCTTCCCAATCTTTGGTGTTTCTGGTGTTTTGGTCATTGATACCGTCCTTCCTCTTTTGGGTTTTATTGGTAATCATGGTTTTCATGTGATAACCTTTTTGTCCAAATCCAGAAATCATTACTATTATTTAGGGACCGCCTTTTTCAATGCTCTTTCACTTTAACTAGTTTGTCGGTTGTCACTACAACCTCTTTCTTTAAATTACTACTACAATTATTGGACAGAGTACGCTATTAATGTTCGATTAATGATAATCCTGGATTTTGGGAGTCCTGGATCAAGAGGAGATCTGCTCGTAAGGGTACCGCAAGTGGGGTCCTCTTTCCCGCCGATCGGTCGTCGGTCGTACCTGCAGGGCGCCGGAGAGAGTCTCCGGCGTAGATACTCCGATGCTAAAGTTAGTGAATAGTGTGAGAAAATAGTGTAGCAGAGGTTTGGTAAGCTAGCTTCGGCCTTACCTTTTAGTCTTGTCTTATGGGATATATACAGGGGAAGAGGAGAGATACCGCGTTGTAGAGGATGACGTCAGGGGCGGAAAGTACCGATGACGTCATGGGCGGAAAGTGCAAAGATATCATGAGATTACGCCTGTGGCCCATAAGTAAGGGCAAGTTGCGGACGGGAATGGGATAACGCCTTATATAGGTGGGACCCCCCGGTGTAGTCGACCATTCCGTTATAGTGAGTCTTGCAGTTGCGGTATCGTCATGACTGGTGCCCTTTACGGGTGACCATTACGGCATGGACATACCGGGCCGCTACAATGTCTTGTCAGTGATGAATGGAGGAAAATACCATACCGCCCTTGGCGGTAGGGCGGTATGTTAATAGTTATCAATTAATAAGAAATTTTGTCAGTCTAATATTTTTTAAAACCTTTAATTAAAATTATGTTGAGAGAGTAATTTTTTTTTTCCAACCATATTAGTTTTTTTTTGCTTTTGAGGTGTAGAAATGACATCATAAATGATCTGAAAGAAAGAAAAAAATTCAACGCTTTATTCAGTGTATCACACCAATAGGAAAAAATACAGCATTTTTTTTTGGTAGGTCAAAAGTTTTATTTCTATATATATATACAAATAATTATAATACCTAGTAGTTACTAAGTTCTTACATTATTGTATAGTGTAAGGAAAAATTGTAGCATCATTCTCTATGCTAAATAATTGTAAGGATTATAGGCATTTATAAGAAACCATGCAAGATGTCATAAAGAGGAACCCTAACAGACAGTGTTCCCCCGATAGAGGCCGAGGCAGATTCACCACCTGCATCGCTTGATCCCACGTCATCGGACCCTTCTCGTGATGGTGAAGCGATGAAGCCTATCGAACTCACACCGTCGACCAGTGATGTGCTAAAAAAATCCATTAGAGATGCCATGGTGCACAAGGTGCAAGACTAATTCAGGGGTGACACTCATAAAAATGTATCTCTCTCAGGGTTCAGTTCTGATCGTGAGATGGAGGATGATACAAAGGATGTAGGGGGGGAGGATTGGCTGAGGAAAAAGATAGGGATGAAGATGTCTCATTGTAAGCCTTAGAGGGCCTCATGGTCTTAAACGTATCTGACATATTGGAAGCCAAACTTGCGAAACCATAGAAGAAGTCCATCGTGGTGAAGCTTCTTGGCCGAAACATAAGCTACAAGGTGTTGTGTGGATGATTGAGATCAATGTGCAACCTTATAGATGAACTTCACGTTGTAAATCTTAATAATAACTACTTTCTTGTCCACTTTAACAAACTAGAAGATTATATCAATGCCCTAGTATGTGGTCCATGGACGGCCTTTGGACACTATTTAACAGTGCAAACATGACACTTGGCATTTTCGATATAGAATGAGCATCCACGGTGGTGGCGTGGGTACAGTTTCTAGGATTTCCACTCCACTTGTACAGTAATTGAATCTTGAAAAGATTGGGAAGAGTTTGGGGAGACTTATGAAGGTTGACTACAAGAGCTCGTCCACAGTTAGGGCTTTATTTGCTCATTCAGAAATTGTATTAGATTTAAATGAACCTTTGGTTTCTAAGCTCAAAATCAAAGATCGCATGTTTCCTATTGAGTATGAAGGGTTGCGTCGTATTTACTTCAAATGTGGAAGGTATCGAAATTTCAATTTCAAGCGCGGAATCCCATTAGGGTGTGTGCCAACTCCTAATCCGAAACCTCAAAATGCGACCATAGGGGCTAAAACTCTTAGCTTAAATTAAGGCAACACGATAGAAGGCCAAGGAAAATACGAGACCTGGATAATGGTTTAGAAGAGATGAAAGAGGTTTGTTGGAGGGGATGTGAGAGCTAAAGTATCTAAGAAAAGTAAAGTTGTTGTTCAAGGCTCGCGTTTTGTCGTGTTGGACATCAAGGAGGAAGTTGTGCCAACTGTTGAGACTGTTTTACCTATTGAAAGTGGCAATGTCAAACTTGCTGTTATGTTTCTATTGTGCCAAGAGTAGAAAATAATAAGGTTATGGTTAAGAAATCAATGACTGCCTCTAACAGAGACAACTAATATTGCTAATATGTTTCTATGATAGAAGCACACAATAATATATTGCTTTGTCTCCTCCTCCGGTGGATGGTTTTATTAACTTTAATTGGGACGTTTAGGAGCAGTAGAATGCAAGCGGTCGTTGGTGGCGTTGTGAGGTACAATTGCGGGAACTTTCTTAGCGGTTTAACTGCTTCTCTTAGGGTTTGCAATGCCTATAAAGTCGAGTTGTGGGGGGGTTTGTTTGAGTTTACAGGAAGCTTGGTCTCATGGTTGGCGCAGAATCATCCTCCAAGCCGATAACCAGAGTGTTGTTTCAAGTAAATTTTAGTGGCTTGCCTTGTCCTTATACATACAAAATGCTTATGGATCATATTTTGTCTTTGTTGCGCCTTAATTGGGAGGTTAGAATTGTTCATGTCTATAGGAAAACTAATGTTGTTGCAGACGAATCTCGCCAATGTGGCTTTCGATATTGATTCACATTATTCATGGTTCTCGTTCGCTCCTTCTTTCATTCATTCAAATCTCTTAGGAAATATTTCAGATGTTTGTTTCTCGAGAGTTATCCTGATATAATTACGTAGAGCTATGTTGTCTTCTTTATGCAAAAACAAAAAGAAAAAATATATATAATATAGGCATTTCCTCAGCTTATTCCATTTATAGATTTCAACCACAAGCATAATTGACTCAATTATGTTAGACTAATCTTATTTGCATCAGTTGTATAATTAGACATCGAACTTTCTAATTATACTCTTTATTATGGTATAGGTGCAAAAGCAAACTCACATCAATGCTACTGCTAGCTTCCTTTATCATCTTGTTCGGTGGACTTGACGACTAGCATTATAAATTACTCTCTCTATTATTTTATAGATGTCAAATTAACATAAAATATATGTTAAAGAAACTCTAATAAAGAGCTAATTGTTGTCTTGAAAAAAAAAATTGAAAAAAAATTAATTACTCCATGAATACTTCTCGTATTAACCAATGAAAAAATATGTATTCATGGGTAATTACTCCAAATTTTCAATTGTTGTCTTGAAAAAATTAATTGGACAACATTTAAAAAATAAACATTTTCCTCAAATGAGTCAAGTATAAAATAATGTAGAGAGTATTTAAGAGCTATTTTAATAATTGGGTTTTTAATTATATTCGAGCTTAATTAAGGGATGGGAAATTATTTTATTCTGTAATTTGTATGATCGTTTCTAGCTATGGCTAGTTTTGGAATCTCAATTAGAATTACACTCTACAATCAACATATCATGGCCAACCCACAACCACAGATAGCATATATATGATGGTGCCTCGCGCTGTGATGGGAAATGAAATCTTTCTTTTAAACTTCTTAACTTTCATTGTCAGTCAAACAGAGAGCAGAGAGCACCATGGCTTTCTTCTTTATTTCCTTTCTTTTTACGCGAATAAATTGTACTTCATCAATATTGCCCCAAGAATATTCATTCAAGCAGAATTTCAATCACTTGCCTCTCTTTAGTCTCAATAGTAGCTTTATAAGATTTGACTCATTTGAGTAATTTTATATTTACCAAAGTAATATGCCAAGTAGGTTTGGTTGGACTAGAAAATATACAAAATGTGTGCTCCATTAGAAACTAAGAGTTTAAAGGTGGAATTAAACGGACAAATTTTAAAAAGCTACAAGTTTGTCTCTAGGGAAAGTAATAGATGAGCTTGTAATATTTGACACTAAATAAGGAAATCTATTCTAGGATAACCAGCCTAGCAAAATTTAGGTTTAAGACATAAAAGGCGGTCAAATTCATTACTATGAAATACCACCTCATATTAATGTAATACTAAAATCCCGAGTCCACTATAATCATTTTTCTCTCCAAAAAAAAAAAACATATTTGATGGGTACTGTGCAATGTCACGGATCCGGCTCTTCTAATTTTTCCTGAAGCATGACAAGTCATGTTAGAGGAATCTGAACCATTCAATAAAATTAAACGAATGAGATTAAAAATTTAAGTCATTAATGAGTTGATCAGTCAATAAAATTCAACAAGTGGTCAACTCATTAATGATTTAAATTTTTAACCTCATCCGTTCAATTTTATTGAATAGTTCAGATTCTTTTAACATTACTGGTCATATTTCAAAAAAAATTAGACGATCTAAATCCGTCACGCTTATAAACAAATAAAATTCGGCACAAATGGAGGTCAAGGACACCTCAACTAATTGTGAAAAGGCTCAAGCATGCATATTTTAGGCTGAGGAGATCCTTGGCACGTGATTTTATTTCTTAAGCATCATGTGTGTTTGAGATTTCCCTAGCAACTAAATCCAAACTTATTGTATTGTTCTTGTATAGGGTAGGCTTGGTTTTCTACCATTGACAAAAATAAATGTTTTGAAGGGCATAATTATTTAGCCAATCAATAAATTATTGAATTTATTGATTATTTGTCTAAAAAATCAATAAAAACTTAAACATATAATTTAATTTTAGTTTCTCTATAAAAATAAAAATAAAATTAATTAGAATTTTTTAAACAAACACTTCAATATTGAAACATGTCAAAAGAATAATTGAGTATTTCAATATTTTTTTAATGAAAATGGTTGGAATATAAATTATTTTATAAACTATTTTATACCAACTTATGTGTCAAGATATGATTGGGGTTTATCCGTTCTTAATTAAATTATATTATTATTTTTATTTAAATAAATAACTGACAAGTGAACGTGAAAATGACACATGTACATTTTATATAAAAAAAATTAACAAAATGTTTGTATTTTTCGCACTATTTTTTTTTTAATATATTCCCTTAGATTGGAAATTTGGTAAATACGACATATATAGAAGAAATTGCGTAAATACGACGTAGAAGAAGATAACTATGCAGTAGCAGAACAAGCTGACAAAAGAAAATAAAAAGTGTATTAGCTAGGGAGGGGCATAGATGAATTAATCAGAGACACAGAAGGACAAAAATGGTAAATAAAGAAAAAGAGAAATCTGAACAGAAAATTAAGAGCCATCAGATTTTCTTATAATTTATAAAATGGTCCCAAATCATTACTACACTTGCAAGATAAAACTTGGTTCCGCACACGGACTGCTCAGCACAAACACAAACAACTCTCTCTCACGGTTAAAACAAACGCCATCCACATGACTCGTCCTTTCAGGTTCCTAACCGCTGGCAACTCTTCTGCGGCGGTCACAACCTCAACTCCGTCGTCTGAACCACCAGCCACGGTGGATTCCGACTTTGTGGTCATTCTAGCATCCCTCCTCTGCGCTCTAATCTGTGTGCTAGGCCTCATAGCAGTAGCTCGCTGCGCCTGGCTCCGCCGCCTCACCTCCTCCTCATCCTCCGCCTCCGCTCAACAAAATCCTCCTCCTTCCGTCGCCAACAAAGGCCTCAAGAAGAAAGTCCTCCGCTCCCTCCCCAAACAAACCTTCTCCCCAGAAGATCCCGCCGCCAAATTCTCCGAGTGCACCATTTGCCTCACGGAATTCGCCGCCGGGGACGAAATCAGAATCCTGCCGCAGTGCAGCCACGGGTTCCACGTCAGCTGCATAGACACGTGGCTCGGTTCCCACTCGTCCTGCCCGTCCTGCCGTCAGATTCTGGTGGTTAGTAGGTGTCAGAAGTGCGGCGGCTTGCCAGCTGGGAGCTCCGTAACCACCAGCGCCGCCGCCGCCGCCGGCGGCGGCGGAGCTGAAAGCACCAGCGAGGCAAGATTGAAAGAGCGAGAAGATGATGCCAATAGGTTCTTGCCCTAGCTAGCTTAATTAAAATTGATCAATTACTTAGATCTTGCGTCTTCTTCTATAGTTGTTGTTTTTTTCTGAAATTAAATTTGAATGTGCTGATCATCAGGATTCTAAATTAATTAACACCAGTCAGCAATTAGGAAGGAAGGAAAAGGGTATACAGTAATTGGAAAAGAAGATTGAAGTTGGGATCAGTAGAATTTGTGTATCTCAGTTTGTACTCTAAGTATGTATTTAATTATTAGGTTTTGTATATATTTTGTGTGTAAATCTCCAACCACCAAGTTCCTCTCTTTTTCTTTATTTTTGTAGGTATAAAATATAATATTTAATTACTTTTAAGTATAATTAATCATGTTCGTACGGAATCGGAACGGGAGCAATACTTAAGGAGTGAAAAATAAGGTGCTTCTACACCTCAGTGAAATTCCACACTTAATTAGATTCCTAACCTATACTGGATCCCTACCTGACTAATCAAAGCAACACTTGTTAGTGGTTCCAATGTTGAGTTGATTGGTAGTCTAGAAAATAATTGCTTGGAATCCATTTTCAGTGATGTGCAATTTTCTGGTATTAAAATTAAGAGAGGAGCTGCTGAAGGATTCTTTTGTTTATTTTGATTTTATTCTTTTTTTGGTCTTGAGGTTGGTTTGTAACTTTGTATTAGGTAATGTGACTGGGCCCTGGAGGTGGGCCATTGGCCCATAGAATACCATGGAAAAACTAAGGGGGGACAGAGACAGACACCTATCACAAGACCCAACTTCAGTCGTTTTAGAAGTACTTTTGATTTTAACATTAAAAAAAATATTGTATATTACAATGATTTAGAACGAGACAAATTAAAAGTTTTGTAGGTGGTTTTTTTGAAAAATAGAATAAAAGAAAAGAAAATTCTTGTCTTGTGGTGTTGAGTTACTTTGTTGAAAAAGGTGGGGAATGGATTGCTTTGCATAGGAGGGAAGAGGACATCAAATTTTAAATTTGTTGCTATACAGTCTAGTATAGTAGCACTACCATATTATCAAATCTTCTGCCTTCTAAGTTCTAAGTTATATGGTCAAGGTCAACGCGGTGTCGTGTGATCAACGATATAAATTATAATTCTACATTCTTGAGTTTGAATTTTAAAAATAAAATAAAATTATACTGAGAAAATCATTATTTATTTTTTAAAATTAATAATATTTGAATAAAATTAATTTCGATTAAGAAATTTTAAAAAA